>CAUYQG010146881.1:0-20803 GCA_963574415.1 Tarsius wallacei | reverse complement strand
CTCAGGCGATCCTCCTGGTGGCTAAGACTACAGGCATGCACCACCATGCCCAGCTAATTTTTTAATTTTTTTATAGTGACAAGGTCTCAGTATGTTGCCTAGGCTGTTCTCGAACTCCTGGGCTCATGCAATACTCTTGCCTTGGCCTCCCAAAGTGCTGGGATTACAGGTGTGAGCCATAGCGTCAGGCCTGTGTATTTTTTTTTTTTTTTACACTTTCTCAGTAGTCACAGGGCCTCGTAGGGAGCACTTCCCACTGAACTGAACTGCCCTCCCACCTCTGCACCATTTCATGAAAATCACTCATGGACCGACTTTGACTCACATAAAACACAGTCTCAGAGCCAGAGACACCAGCTCACACACCCAGACCCAAACACAGGTCCTGCCAAAGCCCCATCGCAGATGCTCGCATAGTAAATCACAGCCCGATGACACACATCTGACACAGACCCACAGGCAGAGCACACCACCATACTGCCTAACCTCCCCTCTGTCTGCCCTCAGTTCCCCTGCTCTGCCTGAAGGTTTCCAGGACAGCCTGATGGGTGTGTGTAGCTTTGAGGAAGACCTTTTGAGTGATGATGGAGGGAAGAGAGTAAAAGTTGCCATTTCCATTGTTTCCTGCAAGGTTGCTAGGCTCCAGAGACCCACGGCTGCATCAGCAGCCAGGAGGGAGGTGAGCTGTGGACAGAAGGAAATGCCCAGCTCACTGGGTGGCACCAGGATCAGCTCCGGAAGGCGTGTTCCCTGTGATATGAGTCTGCACGCTCCCAGGCACACTGGGGCCTCCCATCCTGGCACCTGGGGGGGTGTTGAGAAAACACTGGCATCCTGATCCCCTTCCCAGAGAGATGCCCCATCTCCAAATGACTAGGTTCTTCTCTGTCCTTGGGGCACATTTCTGGGGAACGAGCTCAAAGCTGTAGGAAGCAGAAACTGCATCCACAGGTTTAAAGCCAACTCCCCAGCCCCAACCCAGACTCCAGGCATGGCACTGAATAAGGTCTGTCTCTGCTCCAGATAGCCAGATGGGATGGACAGAGGAGGGACGCCCATACTTGGCCCTCAGTGAACTCCTAATCTAATGGAGGGGTGGGGAAGGTCATTGTCCCTGTCTTCATATTGTTCTCAGTCTGATAGGGAATCCTGCTTCCACCACCCAGCCACGTAATCTTGACCAAATTACTCAACCTCCTTATCTCAGTCTCCACATGGAAAATAAGGAGAATAACGCTGACTTCATTCACAGTGTTTTTTTGAGAATTAAGATGAAGTTTTTTTAAAAAGAGCTATTCCAGGTACATGGTAAACACTAAATAAATAGTAGACATTTCTCTTATTTTATTTTTATTTTTAAAGTTAGGGTCTCACTTTTTTTTTTTTTTTTTTTGAGTTGGAGTCTCACTCTGTCGCCCAGACTGGAGTGCAATGGCCGCATCCGGCCACCGCAGCCTCGACCTGCTGGGCTCCGGCGATCCTTCTGCCTCAGCCTTCCGAGTAGCTGGAACTACAGGCGCATGCTACCACTCCCGGCTAATTTTTGATTTATTTTAGAGATGAGGTCTCACCGAGTTGCCCAGGCGGGTCTCGAACCCGCGGGCTCAGGCAATCCACTCACCTCAGCCTCCCAAGGCGCGGGATTACAGGCTGAGCCACCGAGCCCGGTGACTTACAGTTTTTTTATTGCCAAAAAATTCTAATGATCCAGGCAGGAAAGGGAGCATCCAAATCGCTAGCATTTTTTTTAGCAATAAAAAAACTGTAAATCAAGGTATGCACATTGGTTTTTTTCATAATGCTACTGCACACTGAATAGATCACAGTCACTCTAAACATAATTTTATATGTACTGAAAAACCAAAAAGCTTTGTGGTATTTGCTTTATTTCAGTGCTTGTGCTGATGCAAAGTAAGTTATTACTTTGTATTAGGTGGTTTGGCCACTGAAAGAAAGAATATTGTATAGCAAGAGAAACAATCTTACTTCTTTAGACAACAAACTCAGTTTTACTAAGTTCTTTACTTCTGTTGCTTGATTTTTAACCAAGTTTATGGCTCAGTGGCTGGGAATTCAGCAGTTATTTGAAGTAGGATAGGTAAGCTTCAGCGTCTTACACAAAATGCACTCAGCTCAACTGTTGTGTTGAAAATACACATTTTAGGGCTGGGCTCGGTGGCTTAGCCTGTAATCCCAACACTTTGTTAGGCTGAGGCAAGTGGATTGCAAGAGCCCGAGGGTTTGAGACCAGCCCCAGCAACTTGGCGAAGCCTCGTCTCTACAATGAACCAAAAATTAGCCAGGTGTGGTAGTATGCACCTGTAGTTCTGGCTACTTGGAAAGATCACCGGAGCCCAGCAGGTCGGTGCTGGGGTGGCCGTGAGTATGCCACTGCACTCCAGCCTGGGCGACGGAGTGAGCTTCTGACTCCAAAATAAATAAATAATAAAAACATAAATAAAATACACATTTTAAAATCCCTCTTTACAGACACTAATGTAAAAGTGCAACTTTCTGGGTTGTAAACATGTGAGTGGTACCATCGTATTGTATAGTCGATGTGAGATAAAAGCAAAAACTGGAATGTGCAGAAAATGCAACTTGGTTAATTTGTGCACTCATCTTTATCTTTGTCTTTGCTTAACTTTTTTAAAAATAAGATTTCAGGAGTAAAAGACTTGTATACCTGACCCTGAATTGTACCCCACATCTTTATAGTAAAAAAGAAAAAAAAAGACTTACAGCGATCAATTTTGCTTACACCATTGCATCACAAGGGATTCACCCAGGGACCATGCCCTGCTGGTGTGTGTGTGTGTTGACAAAACAAAATGAACAAACCAGCCACTGGAATATAAGTCAGCAATCACAAACTAAAGACTGCAGCTCATTTAGGTGCAATACCTTGATTCCTGAAGTTAGTTACATTGGGGTCTTCTTGTTTTTGTGACAGAAGGATTTATTCAGACTGCCATACTCTTCATCTGATGCAACAAAATGCTATTAATCTCAATATTGGTAAATAAAGTGCCTGAATCTAGATTTTTAAGAATGCCAACGATCATGGGAGTCTTCAGCAAATCACAATCTTTTTGCTGGTGGAGGGTCTTGCTTCAGTGCTGACGGCTGTTGACTGATCAGGGTGGTGGTTTCCGAAGGTGGGGATGTCTTTGGCAATTTTTTAAAAGAAGACAACAATTAAGTTTGGTGCATCTATGGGCTCCTTCACAAGATTTTTCTGCAGCACGCAATGCTGTTGGAGGGAAATTTACCCCGTGTAGAATTTTCAATATGGGAGTCAGTCCTCTCAAACCATGCCACTTCTTTATCAACTAAGCTTAAGTAAAGTCCTAAGTCATTTATTTTTCAGCAATGTTCATGGCATCTTCACCAGCGGTAGAAACCACTTGACTTGCTTATCCACAGGAAGCAACGCCTCCTCTTCCCTTAGTTGTATCATGAGATTGCAACAAATCGGTCACATCTTCAGCCTCTACTTCAAATTCTAGCTCCCTAGTCCTATCTGTCACATCTTCAGTTATTTCCTTTACTGAAGTCTTGAACTTCTCAAAGTAATCTATGAGGAAAGAATCAACTTCTTCCAAACTGTTACTGTTGACATTTTGACCTCTTCCCATAAATCACAAGTGTTTTTTTTTGTTGTTGTTGTTGTTGCTGTTGGAGTCTCACTGCGTCGCCCAGGCTGGAGTGCAGTGGTGGCACCCTCACGGCCACCCCAGCATTGACTCGCTGGACTCTGGCGATCCTTCCACCTCAGCCTTCCAAGTAGCTGGAACTACAGGTGTGTGCTACCATGCCCAGTTATTTATATATTTTTTTTGTAAAGACATGGTCTTCCCAAGTTGCCCAGACTGGTCTTGAACCTGCAGGCTCAGGCAGTTCACCCTCCTCAGCCTCCCAAAGGGCTGGGATGACAGGCTGAGACACCGAGCTCAGCTACGAGTGTTTCTAATGGCATCAAGAATGATGAGTTCTTTCAAGAAGGTTTTCAATTTCCATTGCCCAGATCTATAGGAGAAATCACTACCTTTGGCAGCTATAGCCTTATGAAATGTATTCCTTAAATAATAAAACCTGAAAGTTAAATTAATTCTAAATCCATGGGCTATGGAATGGAAGTTTTGTCAACAGGCATACAAACAGCATTAATCTCATTCATCTCCATCAGAGCTCTTGGGGGACCAGGTGCATTGCCAATGAGCAATTTTGAAAGAACTCTTTTTCCTGAGCAGTAGGTCTCAACAGTAGGCTTCAAATATTCAACAAGCCATGCTGTAAACAGATGTGCTGTCATCCAGGCCTTGTTGTTTCCCTTGAAGAACACAAGAAGAGTGGATTTAACACAATTCTTAAGCGTCCTAGAATTATCATAATAGTAAATGAGCATTGGCTTCAACTTCAAGTCACCCAGTGCATTAGCCTTTAACAAGAGAGTCTGCTGGTCCTTCGAAGATCTGATGCCAGGGATTGACTTCTCTCTTACTATGAAAGTACTAGATGGCATCTTTTTTTCGATATAAGGTTGTTTCATCTACATTTAAAATCTGTTGTTTAAAATAGCCACCTTCATTACTTATCAATTATCTTAGCTGTATCTTCTGGATACCTTGCTATAGCCTCTTGATCAGCACTGGTCGCTTCACCATGTGTGTCTTTCCTTCCATCTCAGGTACCAACATCTACTAGCTTGAAACTTGTCTTCTGCAGCAATCTTACCTCTCTCAGACTTCACAAAATTGATGAGTTCGAGCCTTGCTCTGGATTGAGCTTTGGCTTGAGGGCATATTGAGATTGGTTTATTCTTGCATCTGGCCTGCTCAACCTTTTTCTGTATCAGCAATAGGCTGTTTCACTTTCTTATCGTTCTTGTGCTCACTGAAATAGCACTTCTAATTTCCTTCTCCAATTTTTCCTTTGCATTCACAAGTTGGCTATCTTTCTGGCACCAAATCACTTTCAGCCTCTCTTAGGTTACAGTATGTCTCCCTCAGGAAGCTTAATCACGTCTCGCTTTTGATTCCAAGTGAGAGATGTACAACGACCCTTCCTTTCACCTGCACTTTGAAAGGTCGTTGCAGAATTATTAATTGGCCTAATTTCCATATTATTGTGTCTCAGGGAATAAGGAGAAGAGGGAGAGAGATGGGGGAAAAGACAGTTGCTGGAGCAGTCTGAAAACACACATTGATTAGGTTTGCTGTCTTATATGGGCATAGGCAAAATGTCATCTGACTGTAAAGTAATATACAAAAGAATGCTGACTGTGAAAACATCTAAATGCAATTACCTGCAATAGCAATAAATACCTAATATTATAAAGCAATATATAAATATGCTTCTTGCCGGGCTTGGTGGCTCAGCCTGTAATCCCGCGCCTTTGGGAGGCTGAGGTGAGTGGATTGCCTCAGCCCGTGGGTTCGAGACCCGCCTGGGCAAGCGAGACCTCATCTCTACAATAAATCAAAAATTAGCCGGGCGTGGTAGCACGCGCCTGTAGTTCCAGCTACTTGGAAGGCTGAGGCGGAAGGATCGCCGGAGCCCAGCAGGTCGAGGCTGCAGTGGCCGGGAGCGGCCACTGCACTCCAGTCTGGGTAACAGAGTGAGACTCCAACTCAAAAAAAAAAAAAATAGTAATTTTAAAAGTTTAAGATATTACTAGAATTACCAAATGTGACACAGAGACATGAAGTGAGCACATAGTGTTTGAAAAAATAGTGCCAATAGACTGCCTTGATGCAGGATTACCACTAACTTTCAATTTTAAAAGTTGCAATGTCTGTGAAGTGTGATAAAGTGAAGCACACTAAAATGAGACATGCCTGTATAGTCATGGTATTTTATTTGAATGAAGACAAGTGATGGCAGTATACTATAGTAGAAAAAGTAGACTTAATGGTTCAGTTAGCTAAGAATATGAGTCCTGATTCTTATCCTTATTGGTTACACACTCTTGGTACATTAATACTTCGACTCTTAATTTCTATATCTATGAAGGAAATATAATCACAACTACCTCATTTTAATATTATTATTGATTAGTGTACAAAATATCTAGACTTATGTCTAAAATTTAGTAATTCTGTGATATTTTTAAATTCTACTTTGGCCCATTCAATTGAGCACTGCATTATTTTAAATTTGATGTTTTAAACCACTAATAATGTGGTAGTTTAGTCATCTGCACTAGTGATTAAAAAACAAAATTTGTCTTTCTGTATGATTATATGGGTTCTGAGGTGGCAGTTGCAGTTGAGAAAGTTGTCCAAATCTTTGGTCTTATTAACACTGTAAGTATTTATATTTTACTTTAGGTAAGCAAAATAACTACTAATATAGTAATGTAGTTTGTATAAGTAACAGTTAATTTTTATTAAAAATGTGGTCCAACTAACTAATTTTATCCACCAACATTTTATCTCCAAAAATAGTAAATTAAGTATATTAGCATTAGATATATAGATGTAATGTTCTATTAATGGTTACCTGAAATGGCAAACCATGTATCTTCTGTTTTCAGATGTTTTCCCAGCTTAAAATGACCATTATGCTATCTTCTTTGGAACTCTAATCAGATGAAAATAATATTTCAACTTGTGGCAATACTAATGAAGTACTACAAAGTTTTTTGTCTTGGAAACAAAAAGTTTTGTTTCAAAGGTCTCATGATATGGCATTCTTATTAATGTAAGCACTGTATTCACATTGATAAAGGTTTTATCATATTATTTGATATCTTAACTGTCAAAATTACTCACAAATTGCATATGAGAATAATCTTGAAAAGACTATCTGAAGACTGTGTTGTCAAACGGCAAAATATGACATCTTGAAAATCATGTAAGATACTAATAAAATGATAGTAGCCCATTAGTCTCAGAGTAGACTGTTTGCTTATGGAAATGTGTGAGCTGAGAAATGCAAAGCCTGAGGTAAACATGAGAACTCCATGGTTGTAAAGATCTTCTCAGAGACAAATAATTGAAATATTAAATGCATACATGACTAAAACGGACTGCTTTAGTCTCCCTGTGGTTACGTTTTGGTATTTCTATGCTGACCTAAGATGTATATATTTATCTGTTTGCTTGGTACTTTCAAAAATCTTTCTGAAGATTTTTACTTTTATTAGTTCATATGCAAATAAAAGATACAATCTGAAAGAGCTTAAGAAATATGGAACATTTATTAAGTTATTGAAATCTAAAGGGTTTCTGGGATTCTGAAGCAACATTAAAGATCAGACTAAAATGTGTGAGGATATTTTTTATGCCCTATCTCTCTTTATCTTAGAGACTTTGGTGCATATTTTCTTTTTTTTTCTCTCCCTTATGTCCAATCCAGCATTTTCCCCCATGGTTAGGGTTGGTTCACTATGTACAAATCATGGCAATAAATAATTCTAAATTTCATATTATATCTTAGAATAATGTTCAGTGGTAACAAGAGTGATGATTAATTATTTTTAAAAAATGGAATGCTTCATGAATTTGCGTATCGAATAAACTTTTTGAAAGAAAAAGTCATGGTTAGGTTTTGGGCTGTGTATCATATAACGTTAAACAGCTTTTAGAACTTAGCTTTACATGGAGTATAAGAGATTACCCAAATCATAAATAATTGAAAGCATAAGATAGTATATGTAATATTCATGTTTAAGAAAGCATAACTTTATATAGACATCCAACTCACAAAATACCATTAAGTTATTACTATTTAAAAATGCATGTATTCACAAGAAAAATTTTTATTATTTAGTCATAGGAACAATCCTACTTATGTGGTAGCAACACATCATGGAATAAATATATGAATGTCATGCAATCTGAAGTTTGTAGTAGGCATTGCTCTGGTATGCATTTTTTCCCAATTCTTCAGTAATGATATCAAGTTTTGAAAGTTATTATCTATTTCAATGAACAGAAGAACATATAATATATTTCTCCTATTGTTTTGACAAATCTTTGAAAAATGCCTTTTTTAGATTTAGGAACTCAAATATTATAAATTTTGAAGGTGTTTCTTATTGTGAGAGCAAACACATAGCATAAAATGTACAACCTGCACTATTTTCAAGTATACAGTTCAGCAGTGTTAAGTATATCCTTGTTGTTGTGAAACAGATCTCCAGAATTTTTTATCATGCAAAATTGAAATTCTATTCCCACTAAACTACTCTCCTTTTTCCCCTGGTAAACACCATTCAACTTTCTGTTTCCATCAGTTTGACAGCTTTCATTTTCTCATAAAAATGGGATCATACAGTATTTGCTTTCTAAATTGGCTTATTTCACTTAACATAATGTCCTCAGGATTCATATTGCAGCATGTGATGGGATTTCCTTCCTTTTTATGACTGAAAAATATTTCATTGTAAATACATACCATATTTTCTTTATTCATTCATCTGACAATGAGTGTTTTATTTATTTCTGTATCTTGGTTATTGCATATAATGCAGCAATAAACATGGAAATGCTGATTATGTCTTTTTGAGAGTCTGATTTCATTTATTTTGGATAGATACTATCTTCTATATATAAACCAGGCTTTTGTTGCTTATAATAGACTTCTTTAAAGTGGATAATTTATAAAGAAAAAACTTTATTTTTTACAGTTATCGAGGATGACAAATCCACGGCTAAGAGCCACATATGGTGAGGGCTCTGCTGTTGATGAGAACTGTTTTCAAGGAAGTGCAGGGCATCATATGGTGATGTGTGCTGGCTCAGGTCTCTCTGCCTCTTTTTATAAAGCCACCAGTTCCATTCTCATGATAACCCATTAACAATGAACATATTAATATTTTCATGAAGGCCTAGCTCTCATGATCTAATCACCTTTTAAAGGCTCCATCTCACAACACTAACACACCAAGGATTAAGTTTCAACATGAATTTCAAAGGAGACAAATATTCAAGCCATAACATTTCATCCCTGGCCTCCCCAAAACTCATGCCCTTCTCACATACAAATAGATTTATTGTATCCCCATAGCACTGACATTTTAACTCATTCCAGCACCAACTCAAGGGTTCGAAATTTCATTTTTTAAATCAAAGCAAGTTATCTACTTCCAAGATGCAATGGTAGGATAGGCCTAGGGTACATATTCCCACTTCAAAAGGAAGAAATAGGCCAGAAAAAAGTAGTATGGGGCTCCAAGAAAGACTGAAACCCAGAAAGGCAGACACTGAATCTTAAAGCTAAAGAATAATTGCTTTTGACTTGATGCCCAGCATCCTGTGCACTCAGATATGGGAATTGGGCCCCCAGGTCCTTTGGCAGTCACACTCTCAGGGCTTTCCTGGGGTCAGGCCAGACCTAAGCTCTACCTGGCTGGTATTGCACACTGGTAGCTGTATAGTTCTGGAGTCTTGTTTGTAGTTCTGCTTCTGTGGTTTCACTGGCATTGCCCTTATAGGAAATCTCTGCAATAGGTTTGATTTCCTATTTCCACTCACCATTGCCCTAGTAGGACTCTGAAGTTGCTCCATTCCTTTAACAAGTCTCTGCCTAGACCCACGAACTGTTCAGTATCTCGGTTGAAATCTAGATGGAAGTTGTCATGCTTCCATAGCTTTTGCATTCTGTGAGCCGGCAAAATTAACAACACATGGAAACCTCCAAGGTTTATGGCTTGTACGATTTGGAGCAATGCATCGTGCCATAACCGGAGTTGTTTGAGAAACAGCTAGGATAGCCCAGAAACACTACACTAGAATTTGGAGATTAGAGTCCTGAGGTGGCTCTGGGAAGTGAGTCTGTGGAGGGTACCTCAGACCTGTCATCTAAAACCATCCAGTTCTTAAAGTCCTCTGAGCCTGTGGTGGGAGGGGTAGCCTTGAAGATATCTGAACTGGCTTCGGATGTTTCTTTCATTGTCTTGAGGAACAGCACCTAGCTCCTTTGTATCAGTGCTGATCTCTTTGGCAAATGATCACTGACTGACACCCTTGGTTTTCTCCGTATAATACACTTTTTTATTCTTTACATGACCAGGATGAGAGGTTTCCAAACCTTTCCACTTTGCTTCTCTTTCATTATAAATCCTGTCTTCAAGCCATTTTTTCCCTCTGACAGCTTCATGTAATCAGTCAAAAGTTGCCATGGAACAGCCTATATCCTTCACTGCTTGGATATCTCTTTCACTGTCAAGTTTAGTATTCCACAAAGACCTTAGAAAGGGACACAGTTCAGCTATGTTTTTGCAAGTATATACCAAAGATGTCCTTTACTTGAGGTTCTAATACTTTGTTAGTAAGTTCTAACTTTGACTTTCTCAGAATGGCCTTTGCTTTCCATATTTTCCTCAGTACTCTGTTAATGACCACTTAACCATTTCTCTAAAGAGTTCCACTCTTTCCTAGTCTTCTTGTCTCCTAAGTTCTGACAATAGTCTAAGTTTTTCTTTCCTATCCTGATCCTCCAACTTCTTTCAGGTACTACCCATTGGCTAGTTTAAAAAATCACTTCCATATTTTCAAGTCTTGAGAAATGCAGAAATCCCACTGCTGACACCAATTTTACTGGTTTTCTTGCTTATAACAAAATTATCTGAAACTGGGCAATTGATAAAGAAAATAAATTAGTTCCTCACAGTTATGGAGGCTGAGAAGACTGAAGGCAAGAGAGCACATCTGGTTAGAGCCTTTTTGCTGATAGTATGTACTGTCTTCAGAATCACAGGGAACCACATGGTAGGAGTCTGAGCTCTCTAGCTCAGATCTCTCTTCCTTTCTTGCGTAGGTACCAGTACCATTCTTATGATAATCTATTAATCAGGTAACCCATTAATTCATTCATGAGTGAACTGATTAACTGTTATGAGGGCAGAGTATTCAAGATCCAAACACCCCTTAAAGGCCAGGTTGGGAATTATGTTCCAACATGAGTTTCAAAGAGGACAAACACTCAAACCATAGCATACACATAAAAATGCAAATGCTGGATTGTATAGTGGTCTTATTTTTTTGAATAAATTACCATACTGATTTCCAGAGCAGTTGTACCTTTTTTAAATTCCATCAAACTTTTCTAGCTTATTTGTTGCATTTTTATCAACACTGTTATTTTTTGTTTGGTTGTTTAATAGCAGTGATTCTAATGGAAGTGAGGTCATATCTCTTTTTTTTATAAATTTGTATTTTTGTGATAATTAGTGATCTTTCACAACCTTACATATGCTCACATTTTGGAGGTGTATTTGTAGAAATATCTTTTCAAGGCCCTTTACCACTTTTAATTGGGTTATGTTTTTGTTGTGCATTGTAGGAGTCATATAGCCCCTTATATTAACCCTGTGCAATATATATGAATAACAAATATTTTCTCCTATTCCACAGGTTTCCTTTATACTCTCTTGATTGTGTAATTTGAAGCAGAAAAATGTTAAATGTGATATAGTCCCATTTATCTAGTCTTTCTTTTGTTCCCTTTGCTTTTGAAATCACTCCCAAGAATCTTGATCAAATTAATGTCATGAACACTATACCCTATGTTTTTTTCTAGAAGCTTTATATTATGGATCTATGGATTCTTATCTAATTTTGAGGGTTTTTTTGTTTGTGGTGTGATATGTGAGAAATGAACTCACATAGCAAAGAATGGACACAGAGATGTGAAGTGCAATAGAAGCAAGACTTTAATGACAGTTTTGCAAGATTGGGTGTCTGGTGAACAAGCATACTCAAAGTGGTTACAATAATTTTTTTATTTTCTAGTGTGGGTCCTCCTCCCCTGGTTTCTCATTGACTGAGAAATACAGAGGTTATAATTTTTCCCAGACATCACCTAGGCAGTTTTGGATTCAAATAAGGTTAAAGTAAGTACTTGTTGCTAGTTGATTAGAGTATTTCAGCTTTTCTATTTCTTTTATTTTTTGCTTTATTATTTAATTTTAAATTTTATTTTAAGAATGTGGAGTACAATTCAGGGTTAAGTATACACAAGTTCATTGTGCATGTACCCTTGTTGATGAGGTGTGCCTGCCCTTCCCTGGCAGTTTCCCACTACTGTCAATCCCTTTCTTATAGTATTATGATAATTGTTCAAGATCCGCTTAAGTGAGAACATTTGGTACTCAGCTATTTGTTTCTGTGATAGTTCACTCAGTATTATAGACTCTAAGTCTATCCAAGTTGTTAAGTTCATAATTTTATCCTTCAGTATGGTTGCATAATATTCCAATGTGTATGTGTACCACAATTTTTTTTAATCCAGTCCTCTTTCAGTGGGCAACATGGTTGGTTCCATGTTTTTGCTATTGTGAATAATGCTGCAATAAATGTGTATATGCAGGGATCTTTTTCTTAGAGTAATTTGAGGTCCCAGTAGGCGGATTGCAGGGTCATATGGAAGATTGATTTCTAGATCTTTTAGGAATTGCCAAACTGTTTTCTATAGAGTTTGTGCTAGTTTACACTGCTACCAACAATGCAAAAGTGTTCCCTTTTCTCCACATCCTCTCCAGTATCTGTTGTTTTTTGAGTTATTGATGATAGCCATCCTGACTGGAGTCAGGTGGTATCTCACTGTGGTTTTAATTTGCATTTCTTTGATTAGTGAGACTGAGCATGTTTTCATGTATTTTTGGTTGCTCACATGCCTTCTTTTGAGAAGTGTCTGTTCATAACTTTTGCCCACTTTGTAATGGGGCTCTTGTTTTTTTTCTTTTTGGCATGTTTGAGTTTCTTATAGATTTTGGATGTTAGGTCTTTATTGATATACATTTGGCAAATATTTTTTCACAGTCTGTGGGCTGTCTGCACACTTTCTTGATGGTTTCTTTGGCTTTGAAAAAGCTTGTGAGTTTGATGAGGTCCCACTTGTCTATCATATCTCATATGGCATGGGGACTTGGGGGTTTGATCAGGAATTAGTTGCCAGTTCCAATTTCCATAAGGATGTCTCTTGCATTTTCTTTTCCTTTTTTTTTTTTTGAGTCAGAGTCCCACTCCATCGTCCAGACTGGAGTTCAGTAGCATGCTTCTGGCCACCACAGCCTCGACCTGCTGGGCTCCAGCGATCCTTGCACCTCAACCTTCCAAGTAGCTGGAACTACAGGCACACGCTATCATGTCCAGTTAATTTTTGATTTATTGTAGAGACGAGGTCTCACCAAGTTGCCTGGGTGGGTCTCAAACCCGTGGGCTCAGGCAATCCACTCGCCTCGGCCTCCCAAAGTGCTGGGATTACAGGCTGAGCCACCGAGCCCGGCTTTTTTCTGAGGTTCATATATTTTGAGGTTTTATGTTTAGGTCTTTGATCCATTTAGAGTTGATTTTTGTGAATGATGATAGGTAGGGGTCTTGTTTTAATCTTCTGTTTGTGGTCAGCCAGTTTTCCTAGCACCATTTACTGAATAAGTTCTCCTCTCTCCAGTAGTTGATGGTGGAGGCTTTGTTGAAGATGAGTTGGTTGAGAAATTGAGGATTTGCTTTTGGAATCTCTATCCTGCTCCATTGGTCTGTGTCCCTGTTCTTGTACCAATACCAGGCTATTTTGATTATTGTAGTTTTATAATAAAGCTTAAAGTCTGGGAGTGTGATACCCACCTTTTTTTAATGCTAAGGATTGTTTTAGCTATTTGTGGTCATTTACGTTTCCATCTGAATTCCTGTATTGTCATTTCCAGGTCTGAGAAGAATGCTGCTGATAATTTAATGAGTATTGCGTTAAATCCATAAATTGCCTTGGGTAGGATGGACATCTTAGCAATGTTGATTCTTCCAATCCATGAGCATGGAATATTTTTCCATTTGTTTATGTTCTCTTTGATTTCTTTGAGCAGTGTTTTGTAGTTTTTGTTGTAAAGGTCTTTCACTTTGGTTAGGAAGATGCCGAAGTATTTCATTTTTTGGTGACTATTGTGGATGGGATTGTGCTTTGAATTTGGGTTTCTGTTTGTTTATTGTTGGTGTATAGGAATGTGGCTGTCTTTTGCCCATTAATTTTATACCCTGAGGTTTTGCCAAAGTGCTTTATCAGTACAAGGAGGTTTTTGACAGATTTTCTTGGAATTTTGAGGTATAGAATCATGTCGTCTGCAAAGAGGGATAACTTAACTTCCTCTTTTCCTATTTGGATACTTCTGATTTCCTTCTCTTGTCTGATTACTCTAGCTAGGAATTCCAATACTATGTTTAATGGGAAGGGTGAGAGTGGGCATCTTTGTATTGTTCTGGGTTTCAGGGGAAATGGTCCCAATTTATCTGTTTAGCAGTATGTTGACTGTGCATTTCTTGTAGATGACTCTTACTATTTTGATGTATTTTCCATCTATGCCTAGATGATCAAGGGCTTTATCAAGAAGCGGTGCTGGATTCTATCAAAAGTTTTTTCCCTGTCTAATGGTATAATAATGTGGTTTGTTTTAACATCTGTTGATATATTTAATTATGTGTATTGTGTTACAGATGTTGAAATGGTGGATGATTTTTGAGATGTGTTGTTGGATTCTACTTGTTAGAATCTGTTGAGAATTTTTGCATCGATGCTCACCAAGTATATTGGCCTATAGTTCTCTTTCTTTGTTGGATCTTAACCCAGTGTGAGTATCAGTGTGATGTTAGAGTCATAAAATGATTTGGGGAAAGTTCCATCTTTCTTGATTGCCTGGAATATTTTCAATAGGATTGATTTCAGTTCCTTCTTGTATGTTTTGTAGAATTCTGTTGGAAAGCTATCTGGTGTGAGTTTTTCTTGGGGGGGGGGGTAGTTTTCTTACGACATTGTTGATTTCCTGGGTTGTTATTTGTCTATTTAGGGTCTCGATTTCTTCTTTTTTCAACCTGAGGAGGTTGTGTGAGGTCAGAAAGTCCTCCATCTCATTTAGGTTTTCAAGTTTGTTTCCAAGCAAGTGAACATAGTAATCTCTGATAATCTTTTGTATTTTTTCAGGGTCAGTTGAGATTTGATATTTTGCATTTCTGATTGTGTTTATTTTTGTTTTTTTCTCCCTTTTTCTTGGTCAGTGTAGTTAGGGGATCTATCAATCTTGTTTATTCTTTCAAAGAGCCAGCACTTTTTTGTTGTTGTTGATTATTTGTATTTTATTTTTGTCTTCTATGTCCTGAATTTGAGCTTTTATATTAATGATCTGGATTCTTCTGCTGAAGTTAGGGATTTGGTGATCTTGTTTTTCTAGCTTCCTTAGGTAATTTGTTAGGCTGTTAACCTGTGATCTTTCCATTTTCTTCTTGTGCTTATAGAGATATGAATTCCCCTTGCAGGATTGCTTTTATGGCATCCCAGAGATTTTGGTAAGATGTTTCTTTATTTTCCATGAATTTTTAAATTTCTGTTTTGATTTCCATGTTGACCCATGTTCAGCATCATGGTGTTTAGTGTCCATGTCTTTGTGAGTTTTGGGGAACTTTGTTGGTGTTGATATTTATTTTTTTCCACAGTGGTCTGAGAAGGTGCATGGCAGTATTTCAACTTTATGAAATTTGTTTATGTTTGATTTATGGCTAAGGATGTTGTTGATCTTAAAGTACTTTCCACATGGTGATGAGTAGAATGTATATTCCATGGTTGTTGGGTGAAGTGTTCTGTAGGTATCAAGGAAATCCATTTAGTCAAGAGTCATATTGAGGTTCCAGATCTCTTTGCTTATTATTTGTCCTTATGTCTACGGTTGTTAGTGGGGTATTTAAGTCTCCAGGTATGATAGTGTTAGAGTTGATATCTTTTTAAATTTTATCTAGAAACTGCTTTATGAAAGTTGATATTCCTATGTTGGATATAAATATGTTTAGGATGGATATTTCTTACTGATGGATTGAATCTTTTATCATTATGTAGTGACCTTCCATATCTTCCATATCTTTTTAAATTTTTGATAGTTTAAAGGGTATTTTGTCTCATATTAAGATTATAACTCCTGCTTTCTTTTGTGTACTGCTCACATGAATTTTTTTTTCCGTTCTCTTACTTTGAATCTGTGAGTGTCCTTTCTGGTGAGATGAATCTCCTAGAGACAACATATTGTTGCCTCATGATATTTTATTCAATTAGCATTCTATGTCTTTTCAGTGGTGTATTTAGTCCATTCACATTCAGGCTAATTACTGAAATGTGAGAGTTTATCCTTGTCATGAGGTTCTTATAGAGTTTGTTGTTGCTGCTCTTTGTTTATTTGTTTATTTGTTGTCTTTCTTTTGATTTTGGGGTTGATTTATGTGTGTTTTCAATTTTTTTCCTGCATTCTTGGGAAGGACATGGTCATTCTTTTTTTTCTTTCTTCTGAGTTTAATATTTTCTTATGTGTATCTTGTAGAGCTGATCTGGAGGTGGCATAAACTCTTAGGGATTGAATGTCTGGGAAGGTTTTTAATTCTCCATTATGGATGAAGTTTAGCTTAGCTGGGTAGGAAATTCTTGGTTAAAATTGTTTGTCTTTGAGAACTTTGAAGATTGGACTCTACTCTCTTCTAGTCTGAAGTGTTTCTGTAGATAAGTCTGCTGCTAATCTAATTGGACTTTCCTAGCAGGTAATCTGACCTTTCTCTCTTGCTGCCCTTATGATTTTTTATTTTATACCTACTTTGTGTAAATGAATTACTATGCATCTAGGAGTTGGTCTTCCCATTTGTTGTCTTACAGAATTCTCTGAATCTCTTGTGTTTGAATGGTTACAGTGTTGATGAGATGAGGCAACTTTTCTTGGATAATATCATGGAATGTCTGTTCTAGGATGGTTCCTTTCTCTCTGTCTGCCTCAGGGATTCCAATTAATCTTAGGTTCAGCCTTTTGATATAATCACTAATCACTTGGAGGCTTTGTTCTGTCCTTTTTAAGCTTCTTTTCTATGTTTTTATAGTTTGAGTAGTTCCATATTTTGGTCATCAAGCTCTGAGATTCTTTCTTCTGCTTGGTTAATTCTGCTTTCCATTCTTATTAGTTTGATAGTTACTTCATTCACTGTATTCTTTATTACTGTAATCTCAGTTATCAACTTCTTCATTCTTTCTTCTTGTCTCTCCTAATTTCTATTTCTTCTCTCTATTAATATCTTGGTATCTGTGTTTGTGGTTTCAGAACAGTCATTCTGGGGGCTCTTTATTATTTGAGTTCCGAAGTCTATATTCTCAGTTGTTGTCCTCCCAGGGGTCTGCATGAGACCCATATTCTTCTTTTGTTTTTCTTCATTTGTGTCGGTTTTCCTCCCTCCACTTTTTTTTTTTTACCTTTTAAAAAAATTCTGTTGTTCAGTAATGGGGAAACAGCTTTTACTTCTACTTGATCAATCTTCTATTCTTCCTTATATAGATCCTCTGGCTTTGTCCAACTTTAAAAGTGGCCTAGGGATGAAGGAACATGCTTTTTGCAGTTTTAAGATCTAATTAAATAGGGACCTGTGATTTGAAAGCTGTCTGCAGATTCCAGTATCTGTTGACAGGTGTGTGGGTCCCTTGGAACCCACTTCCTACTTCCTTGCGATTTGTCCATACAGTGGGGGGTGTATGTTTGCCCCATGAAAGCAAGATGATATAAGAAAAAGGAAAACATTGGAAAAAGGAAGGAAGAAGACAAAAACAGGGTGGATGGAGAGAAGAGGGAAGACAGGTGTACCAACTAATGAATAAGCAGAGAAACAATCAAAACACACAAAAAAACACTAATATGCAAACAAGCAAACAAACCCCCCATTTATGTACTTTCCCTCAAAAATACCCATACACAAACAGAAAATCTAAAAAAACAAAAAACAAAATTAAAATAACAGAAACAAAGCGAGTACAAAACGCAAACTGAAACAGAAAGAGAGAAAAAACAACTAAAAAAACAAGCCAAAAGAAAAAAAACAGACTCATTCTGTGGTCATTTCTGAAACTCCAGGTTCCTTTTGGCTGCCTCTGCCATGTTAAGGAGTGGCTCCGGTCTCCTGCCCATTTCCTCTGCTCTCAGCACAGGCTGATAGGGTTGCTCTCAGCATGGGTCAGATGCCCCAGACTACTGTGGGAGGAGGATGCATCAGATCCAAACTCATCTGACTCATCTGCTGTCGTTACGTCAAGTCTCCCACTCAGATCTAATATGTCTGTGCCTGTTTCAGCATGGGGGAGGGGCATCTGTCTCTCTGAGTCCAATGAGTGGATAACCTGTGGGTCCCAGGTTGGAGGTCAGACAGAGCTGGGTGGGGCAATGCAGGTCTCTGCCCAGTCGCAGGGCAGAGAAGATGATGCCGGTCTCCTCACCAGCAGCAGGGCACTGTCCCGATTTCCACGCCTTGCCTTCTGCAGGACTCCTGTTGCTTGTGCCCAGTCTGCTGCCACAGGTGATGATGTGGGTCAAGTGTCAAGTGGTGAGAAGCAGCTGAGCAGCTTTTCTCTGCTGCCTTCTCTCAAGAGAGCCCTGAGAATGGCAGACAATCCTGCACTCTGTGGGCTCCAATCTCAGGGTGGTGGTGGGTTGCAGTCATCTGCCTAGGAGAGCCCTGGGAGCATGAACCCAAGTTTCTCCCCAGATGGACTCTCACTTCCCCAATAGCACACACGCACTCAAGCAGAGTCTTTATGGACACTGGAGTTTGTGGAGACTCTCACACTCCGACCTGTTTTGTCACCATCTTGTTTCTTTCCTCCAGCTTTTTTATTTCTAGGTAAGTTTTATTCCTCCAAGATGTGAGTATTACTGTGCCTCCCTTTGTTTTGTCTTTGGTCACATCAGCAATGGATCATACATTGTCATTTAATGACATGACTATTACCAGCCTTCTTCTGTTTTGTTTGTTGGTTATGTTAGCAAACCTTACTCCATTTTCTGAAAATGAATCATTTATTGTCCTTTACAGATATAATGGTCTAACTTTTTTTTTTTTGTGCATAGATGTCCAGTTTTCCCAGCACCAATTATTGAAAAACTATTTTCTCATTGAATGGTCTTGGCACCCATGTTGTATATTATTTGCCGATATACATGAGAGCTTATTTCCGGGCTCTCTATTCGATTCCACTCATATTTATGTTTCTTTATGCCAGTACTACTTTGATTTTTATTACTGCAGCTTTGTAATATAATTTAATATTAGAAAATGTGAGTCCTCTAACTTTCTACTTTTTTCCCCCAAATCATTGTTATTATTTCCAGTCCCTTAAGATTCCATATTAATTTGGGAAATTTTATTTGTTTCTACAAAATATGCTCTTGCTATTATGTTAGAGATTTAGTTAAACTTGCTGATTGCTTTGGGTAATAATAAAATCATTTAATATTAAGTCTTCCAATCTATGAATGTAAGATGCTCTTCCATTTATTTGCATTTTCTTTAATTTCTTCTCGTACTGTTTTACAGTGCTCAATGTGCAAGTCTTTACCACCTTGGTTAATTTTATTTCAAAGTATTTTATTCTTTTTTATTTTGTTGTAGTTGGAATTGATTTCTTAATTTCTTTTTAGATTACTCATTTTTAGTGTATAGAAACAAATTCTACTTTTATGTGTAGATTATGTATCCTATAATTTTGCTGAATTTATTAGTTTAACAGTTTCTTTTATGTTCAATCCTTGTGTCTTCTACATGCAAAATCATGTCATCTGGAATAGAAATAATTTTACCTTTATTTTCAATGTGGAGCCTTTTTATTTATTTTCTTGCTTAGTTGCTCTGGCTGGGTTTTCCAGCACTAAGTTGAACAGAAATGATAAGAGCAAACACTTCGTCTTGCTCCTTTTCTTCGAGGAAAAATTATTAGGCTTTCACTATTGAGTATGTTGTTAGCTGTAGGATTTTTATGCATAGCCTTTATTATGTTAAGGTAGTTTGCTTCTATTTCTAGAGTAGTGAGTATTTTTATCATAAAACGGTATTGAGTCATGTTAAATTCATTTTCTGCCTCAATTTAAATGATCCACCTGTATATTTTTCTTCATCCTGTAAAAATGCTGCATTACATTTACTCATTTGAATATGTTAATCTTTCCCTGTATTCCAAGACTAAACCCCACTTGGTAATGATACATAATCTTTTTAAGGTATCATTGGATTGGCTGTGCTAATATTTGCTGGAAATTTTTTTTTTGAGTTGGAGTCTCACTCTGTCGCCCAGACTGGAGTGCAGTGGCTGCACCTGGCCACTGCAGCCTCGACCTGCTGGGCTCCGGTGATCCTTCCGCCTCAGCCTTCTGAGTAGCCAGAATTACAGGCACACGCTACCATGACCAGCTGATTTTTTGATTTATTGTAGAGCTGAGGTCTCGCCAAGTTGCCCAGGTGGGTCTCAAACCCGCCGGCTCAGGCAATCCACTCACCTCAGCCTCCCAAAGCGGGGGATTACAGGCTGAGCCACTGAGCCCGGTTGGAAAATTTTGCATCAATATTCAACAGGAAACTTTTCTACTATGCATATATTTAATTTTTCTATTGTATTTTTATTATTTAACTTATTTTTGCTTTAAAATTTTCTGCTTGCTTGGGTTTAGCTTTTTAATCCCTAATTCCTTCAGATGTGAAATTAGGTTGTTGGTTTGAGATCTTTCTTTTTTTTTAATGTATGTATTATATCTCTCTGAGCACTGTTTTTTCACATATCCTTCAAGATTTGGCACACATTGTTTTATTATCATTTGTTTCAAGGTATTATCTATTGTGACATTTTATTTTACTCATTGGTTGTTTGAGAGTAGGTTTTAAAATTGTTATGTATTTGTGAATATTCAAGTTTTCCTTCCCCAGTTGATTTCTAGTTGCCTTCTATTTGGATTGGAAAATATACTTTTTATAATTTCAGTTATTTGAAAAACAGTTAAAATTCTTTTAGTGGTCTAAATATTTGCTAT
>CAUYQG010146876.1:0-15953 GCA_963574415.1 Tarsius wallacei | reverse complement strand
CCGCCTCAGCCTTCCGAGTAGCTGGAACTACAGGCGCGCGCTACCACGCCCGGCTGATTTTTTGATTTATTGTAGAGATGAGGTCTTGCCAAGTTGCCCAGGCGGGTCTCGAACCCGCAGGCTCAGGCAATCCACTCACCTCAGCCTCCAAAAGCGCGGGATTACAGGCTGAGCCGCCGAGCCCGGCACTGCGTGCATTCTTGAGTGAATAGAAAGGGAAACAGCCAGCTCTTCCAGAAACGACCCTGCCTTACCTAGAGGGGAGGTCACCTACGAAGGTTATTCCTGCCAATGGCCCGCTGAGTCTTGTATTGTGCATTTGTAGAGCCGAGACTTTTTATCGTTGATTCTGCTTCTTTCATCCAGTGGATGAACTTTAATAAGGTTGCTAAGAGCGGCTAAGGGGGCTTCTCAATCTGCATCCAAATGCGTAAGACGGACGCTACAAATGTGTGAGTTAGTAAGACAACAAGTGGTGACCCTAAGGCAGGACACAGAAGAAATGGAAAGAAACATCGGTCATCTCCATCTCAATTAAAACGCTCTACCGTTTATACGCAGTCTTTAATCGTTGCTTTAACTAGGAAAAAAAGGTGCAGGAAAAGTTAGGAATCGTTCAGTAAGTTCACTTTCTAAATTAAACTAACATGTACTTACTTGCCCTTATAAAAATAACAAATGTTTGAGAAATTTTAACAATGTTCACTTCCCCTGCGCAAGCTTATAAAAATGCTTTTATGAAAACAAGCTGAACTAACAACAAGTCTACTGGACCCACTGATTTAATTTCCCTAGGAAAAAAAATGTTTTATTAAAAACGGGATATTTCCACAAAGGCCTACCACAGAAACACAAGGACAAGCACACAGAGAGCTGGCCCACCTTGGACGTCACCATACCCAACAGCACTGTGTTACAGCCCCTTAAAAGTCCAAATACAAAAAAGCTCAGAACAGGCCGCAGAAAAAGTACACAGTAGTCTAAGGAAAATAACTTCTTCCAATCATACTTTAGCTTTATGACAATGCTATCAACTTAGAAAAATGGAAAACACACAAAATATGGGAAGAACAATTCAATCATCTCTGGCCAGGCACAGTGGCTGACACCTGCATTCCCAGCACTTTGGGAGGCTGAGGCAGGAGGATTGCATGAGCCCAGGAGTTCGAGATCAGCCTGGGCAACATAGCAAGACCTCTGCTCTACAAAAAAATTAAAAACTTAGCCAGATGTGGTAGTGTGCACCTGTAGTCCCAGATATTCGGGATGCCAAGGTAGAAGGATTCCCTGAGCCCAGGAGGCTGAGGCTGCTGTGAGCCGTGATCACCCCACTGAACTCCAACCTAGGAGACACAGTGAGACTCCACTAAAAAAAAAGAGCTTCTGACCCCAATAAGTGCTTCAAACAAAGCTTTAAGGACTTTTGGCCAGGCTCGGTGCTCAGCCTGTTATCCCAGCACTTTGGGAGGCTGAGGCTAATGGATTGCCTGAGCCCACAGGTTCGAGACCAGCCCCGGCAACTTGCCGAGACCTTGTCTCTACAATAAACTAAAAATTGGCCAGGCGTGGTAGCACACATCTGTAGTTCCAGCTACTTGGAAGGCTGAGGCAGAAGGATCATCGGAGTCCAGCAGGTCAATCCTGGGGTGGCCATGAACGTGCCACTGCACTCCAGCCTGGATAACAGAGTGAGACTCCAGCCCCAAAAATAAAGAAAGAAAGAAAAGGTTTAAGGACTTCCCATAATGCCTGGCACGTAACAGGCATCTAGCAAGCCCCTGGTGAATAAGGACAGCTTGAGACGTAGCTACAAGGTGGTGGCCAAGACCAAGCTGCTTACTAAGTCCCTAGGGTTAGAGTGTCCACGGGGATCGTGTATACCGGTTGAACATGCCTAATCCAAAAATCCAAAATCCGAAATGCTTCAAGATCCAAAACATTCCGAGCGCCCACATGATGCCCCGAGTGGCATTGTCCGTCATTGCTGGTGTCTGATGGTCGGTCCAGGTGCTCTGGTGATGCTTCGGGGCTGCTCGGTTACCCTGGACACATGATCGTCCCTCTATTAACAGTGCGTCATGGTGTTCACTGCTAAGTACGGATGTGTGAATAAGTGCAAGAAGGTGACCGCTTGTTGGCAGTATGCAAATTCAGAGTTAGGAGTGATGGTGACGCCAGATAACCACAGACTGTCCACATGGGTGGCCGAGAGATGACACCTTTGCGTTCTGATGGTTCAGTGTACACCCACTGTGTTTCATGCACAAAGCCATTAAAAATGTTGTATAAAATTACCTTCAGGTGTGGGTCGAAGGTGTGTATGAAACACAAATGGATTTTACGTATAGACTTGGTTCCTATCTCTAAGATATCTCATTATGTACATGCAAATATTCCCAAATCCACAAAGATTGGAAACCTAAAACACTCTGGTCCCGAGCATTTCAGATAAGGGATTGCAGCCCATATAACATGCTGGACATTAAACACTTGTATCACCCGCAGCCCCTTTCATTTCTAGAGACTTCTCTACACTAGCTCATGTCCCCTTCGATGCAAGAGGAGACAAGGACATGTCCTTTCTCTTCCCTTTCTTTCCTGCTTTTTCTCTTTTCTTTTTTTATTGAATTTCATTTGTCTTTAAGACTCACAGTGGAAAGTGCTGGTGTTGTGGAAACACGTGAAGGAGAGACGTGAGTTTGGGAACAGATAATAAAATCTGGGGAAAGTGCTCGTCTGACAGGCCCTTCACCCTTCACCGTTCATGGGGAATTTCACATTGTGAAATGTACTTTGTGCAGCGAGCCCTACAAAGGAACTGGAGAAACATTCCATGCGATATACCACCATTTCTCTGCAGACCCCCAGAACAGGTGGTGTTCTTTGGGAAACAACATCTTCTATTGATGAAAATGACATACCGCAAGCAAAAAGTCAAAAGTAATCCATAGCTGGCCCAGCCAGTGCCAGTTGGTCACCGTCACCCCCACCTGGCCAGGATCACCGGGCTCAGAAGTCCACCATGCCACCTCGGGGCCTGCCCGCTCCATCCTTCCGAAGAACAACGCCAAGACCACACCCAGACCCCTGAGGCTGACACACCTGGCACACGGCCTCCTGTGTGCTACCTCCCACGTTCACGGAGGCCGCATTGAGTGCCTTCTCAGAGGCAACGAAACTGCTCTTTGGAATTATTTTCCAATCCTTACCGAATCAAGATGGAACCACACAGGAAACCAGAAGTGTCATTAAACCAGGACTAGGACAGTGTCTCCCCAAGTTCCACTTAGGACCAGAATCATGTATTTCTAAGGGCTCCCGCTCATACTCAGACCATAAAAGTTGAGCTGCTAGTTAAAAGCAAGGCTCATCATCATTGCAGTCATGAACGTAAAGCCTTATTCTATCAGTGGTAGGATGGAAGGATTTCCGTGGCTCTTGGCAAATACCATAATACTGGTTCTGGTCAGTTTACAAGCAGTCTTCTCGTTGCTTGCCACTTTCATCACCTGGAATCAAGACTCGAGCGCCTCAGGGCTGCGTGCAGAATTCCGTTTTGTTTGTTCTCACCCCACTGAGCCCTGAGCCACATCGCAATCATGAAGTTCCAGGGCGACAGGAATAAAATCTAGAAGCCGCCAGGGAAATACGCACAGAAATAAAAACCCACAAAAGATTGGAAGTGCAGACAGAAGGCAGGGAAGAATGGAGGCGGGAACGTAAATCACCAGGATGTATTTTTAAACGCTCAAAAGAAAAGGAAAATCCAATTCAATCCAAATCAGAAAGGCATGTTCTGCATATGAGGTAAAAGACACCCTATTCTTTGTACTACAAATTAACAAGGAGGCTGGTCACAGTGGCTCATGTCTGTAATGCCAGCATTTTGGGAGGCTGAGGCAGGAGGATGGCTTGAGGCCAAAAGTTTGAGACCAGCCTGGGCAACACAGCAAGATCACCTCTCTATCAAGACCAAAAAAAATTGTCTTTAATTAGCTGGACATGGCATCACACACCTGTAGTCCGATTGACTCAGGAGGCTGAAGAGGAAGGATCCTTGAGCCCAGGAGTTCAAAGTCACGGTGAGCTATGATCACACCACTGCACCCTAACCTGTGTGTCTCTAAAAAAGTAAAATAAAAAGTAATAAAGGATTAAACAAACCTAAAAGCAATAGGTCAAGGATTCTTTTTTTTTTTTTGGAGTTGAAATCTCACTCCGTCGCCCAGGCTGGAGTGCAGTGGCACACTCGCGGCCACCCCAGCGTCGACCCGCCAGGCTCTGGCGATCCTTCCGCCTCAGCCTTCCAAGTAGCTGGAACTACAGGAGCACGCTACTATTCCTGGCTAGTTTATGATTTATTGTGGAGATGAGGTCTCGCCAAGTTGCCCGGGCTGGTCTCGAACCTGCGACTCAGGCAATCTACTCACCTCAGCCTCCCAAAGTGCTGGGATTACAGACTCGGTGCCCGACCCACCAGACACTTTTTTAGATAGGGTCGTCCTCTGTCATCCACGTTGGAGTGCCGTGGCATGATCCCAGTTCACCACAGCCTTGAACTCCTGGGTCAGGCAACCCTCCCACCTCAGCCTCCTTAGTAGCTGAGTTTACAGACGCAGGCCACCTTACCCAGCTTTTTTTTTTGAGTCGGAATCTCACCCTGTTGGGTGAGGCTGGAGTGCAGTGGTACCCTCACAGCCACCACAGCCTCGACCTCCTGGGCTCCGGCGATCCTTCCGTCTCAGCCTTCCAAGTAGCCAGAACTACAGGTGTGCACTACCACGTCCAGCTAATTTTTGTGATTTACTATAGGGATGAGGTCTCGCCAAGGTGCCCGGGCTGGTCTCGAACCCGTGGGCTCAGGCAATCCACTCACCCCAGCCTCCCAAAGTACTGGGATGACAGCCTGAGCCACCGAGCCTAGTCAACGGGCCAAGAATTCTAGGCCAGGGCCCCCTACCCTGATTGTTTTAGCTATTATATCTATTCTCAAAATATTTTTGGCTCCAATACCTTATGGCATTACACATAAATAAGGTATTTGCAATAGACTCTCAGTCAAAAAATAAAAATAAAAAAAAACCTCAAAGGAAGGACAAACACTTCTTTACAGATATTTTATCTGCTAGTATAAAAAATATCCAGCAACATGCAAAAATTGAAGTACTTAATAATGCAGCCCATCTTAACTTACTCAGTTCCAACAGTTTTTAAAACCATTTGAAAACTAAATATCGCCTTGAAATAATAAAACGCTGTAAAATATGTTAATTGAGTCATAAAAGCTTATTTCCCAGCATAATTATGTTTTACTTTTCTTCTCTCTGATTTCTTTCCACTAGAATTAGCTACAATTCTATCCGGATACAATAACAATACTTGGCTCATGCAAGAGTTTTACAAACAGTGAAAGCCCATGGCTGAACACAAGTATTTCTAGCTAGGCTAAGACCATACAGGGAAAAAAAATCATTCAATTCATCTTCACAAAAGAGGCATACCACCAAACTCCAAAGCTACGTTTGGAGAATGTTTTATTTTCTCTTGTGTCATATTAACAAATTAAAATGATGGTGCCATGAGGCAGAAAAGTGAGAAATCACTGGCAATTGGATACAGCCAGGCACGGCGGTCACACCTGCGATCCCAACACTTTGGGAGGCTGAGGTGGGAGGATTGCCCGAGACCAGGAGGTAGAGGCCGCAGTGAGCCACAATCACCCCACTGCACTCCAGCCTGGGTGACGGAGCGAGACACAGATTTGTGAGAAAGTGAACAAGGAAAGACCACTCTAACCAAGGGAGCTAGAAGACAGAAAATGGGACCAAGAAAATCATAAGAGGAAATATATTTACTGTTCATTGAGTGGAAGTGGGTGATCGTAGAGGTCTCGGTCTTCATCGTCTTCATGTTGACTGGGTGAGGAGGAGGAGGAAGGGCTGGTCTTGCCAGCTCAGGGGTGGCACAGGTGGGGAAAAGGCCTATGTCCTAAGTGGACCCTGGACCCATGCAGCTCCAAACCTGTTATTCAGGGGTCAACTATGCTTGTTTTTAAGATGTTCACAGCCTCTTCTAAAAGTCTGCCCCATCCCCACCCCAGGCTGACACACCCTCCACAGTGTCAGGACCAACAAGCTCCTCTGAGCACTGCCTGACGAACATTCAAGCACAGGGCCGCTACCTTCATTTCAAATCTTCTACAAAGACGGATTGGCTTCTGGCTTCCTGTGTCCTCAAATCAGTTCCCCGCAAAACAAGTGGATCGTCTGTTAATTCTCTTTAGGGTAAAAAGAAGTGGTTATGTTCTTAACGTCAGAAAAATGCTAAGAGGTCAAGTTACTATCTTCCTCCTATTCCAAAGCAACCGCAATTTGAGTTTGGAATAAAATCGCTCTCAACCACACATTTACTTTTGGATAGGTGCGTCGGGGAGGATTCGAACAGCCCTGAAGCCGGCTTTAATTTAGAGCTGTGACGTTCAGTATCCCTAATCCTTCCCCGTCAATTAGACCGAGTCCTTCAAAGGCACCAGATCACAGACTTTTCAGGAACTGAAGTCGAGGAGGGAACAGCACGCCTCAACTTTGTCGTTCAGAGTTAAGTCTGAACAAAGCTCCTCCAGCTTAATGATTGCAACAGGTTTCACGGCTTTCAGCAGGCAGGGGGTCCCCTCCTCATAATGGCCCGGCCTGTCACCCACAGTTCCCACAGCAGCGTCTCAAGGAACAGGTGTTAAGCATTGCCCCACAAAGACCCCTCCAACGATGAGCTGGTTTCTGAGTTAAAGGTTCTCATCACTCCGCAAAAGCTTGGGGCTCTAACTCAAACAACTTCCTGCAGGTGTGACATGGCCTAAGGATGTACAGATGGGACTTGCTGAGAGCGCCCTGACAGGTGGGGATCAGTTCATGGCATCAACAGGGGAAAGTCTGAAATCTGTCACTTGGAGAAAAAAAAGGACATAACTACAAAACAACAGCTTCTGGATAGTTAATTCATGGGGTGTCGTGTTCTTAGAAGCCTACCTGTGACGGATACTTCTGGAAAGCAGAGGGGACCCTGAGGGAAACCGCTAGTGACTTTTAACAACAACAAAAACAATTAACAAAGTATTTGGGACAGAACTCAGGGCTTGTTCAGTATACACAGAAGCTAAAAGAAGACACCACAGAAAGGCATGGCTTCTAGCTGAAAAGCAAAGTCCATGGAGATAACTGGAAGCTCTAAGCCGCTAGCCAGAATGAGATCATCTTTTCTGCTGAACACCACAGAACCGGTCTGCATTGTCTGCTCCTAAAAATGTCTCCAGGCCAGGCATGGTGGCTCACGCCTATAATCCCAGCACTTTGAGAGGCCAAGGCGGAAGGATCGCTTGAGGCCAGGAATTTGAGCCTGGGCAACACAGTGAGACCTCACCTCTACAAAAAAATTTAAAAAATTAGCTAGGCGTGGTGACCCGCACTTGTAGTCCCAGCTACTTGAAAGGCGGGAGGATCGTCTTTCGAGTCTGTAGTGAGCTGGGATCGTGCCAGTGCAGTGAGGCCATGACACACACACACAAATCTCTAAAAATAGTCAACCCAATACCAGCATGTAATCAATTCACCCATGGCAATGGATAAACTTCCTCAGGGCTCATGGCCTCCCAGCTCACTCTAGGATCAGAGCTGGAATGTTCCGTCATATTCACTAGGTTTAGGGTTCACTTTATTACATACCTGGAAATGCAAAATATATAACTCTGTAGCTGTTCAGTAATACAAAGCCATTTTCACCAAAACAGTTAAACCCAAACCTATCACATTTAAATCTAATGCAAAAAATATAAAATACTTATATATTTTTATATACAAAATATTTAAACATATAAAAAGAAGAGCATTGCTTTTTCTTGTTTTTGTTTCTTTCTATGCTTTGGGGTAGAGGGGGTTTAATTTGAGTTTTTATTCATTCTACAAAATTTTGAGGAGGTGTAAGAAAATACATTCCATTCAACTTCCACTAGAAGAGTTATTTTTAAAACGATTTTTGGTTCGACTTTTTAGAAACCATTTTTGTAAACAAAAAAAATCCTTTTAAATACCAGAGCTTCTCAGTTACCCTAGACACACATGTATAGAACTACCTTTTTTCTGAGTTGGAGTTGGACGTCCACCACGGCCTCAACCTGCTGGGCTCAGGCAATCCTTCCACCTCAGCCTTCCAAGTAGCTGGGACCCCCACGCCCGGCTAATTTTTTGCTTTATTGTAGAGATGAGGTCTCGCCAATGTGCCCAGGCTGGTCTCAAACCCGGGGGTCAGGCAATCCTCTACCTCAGTCTCCCAAAGTGCTGGGATTATAGGCGTGAGCCACCGTGCCCAGCCAGAACTGTCTTTTAGAGACACCACGGTACTAAAATATTTACAGATGAAATAATAGGCTGCCTGAGATTTTCTCCCAAACAACACAGTTCAGAGGGTGGGAGTAGCCACTCAACAAGGCTGGCTTTGAACTGATCATGGCTGACGTCAGACGACGAGCATATGAGGTTCACCGTATACTCTGTCTGTGACTGGATGTGTTTGAGTTTTCCACAATAAGAGTTTTCAAAGCAGACTGGAAGGGCATTTTGCCATTCTTTAAGGAACAGGAAAGGAAACCACAGCAAGAAACTATTAAAGCTACGGTCTTCAGCTGAGTGTGCCAGTGGAGAGTGGAGCCGTTGAAGCCTCATTCTTTTTTCCTTAAGTCGACTTGGTCCACAGTTCACCACCTCGTGTTCACTGTGAAGCCTACAGGTCTCTGCATGAAACAACCCCAATAACAGCAAACTGGTACTAAAGAGAACGCCAACATGTATCTGTTTATGACCAGCAAATGGGGTGTGGTGTAGATTTAGAGCACCTTATGAGCCCACTAGCGACACGTTGGACCCACATGCATGTGCACGCCCGTGCAGATGTAAGTCATGGATTGAATGGAATGAGGCAACCAGAACATCCGTCTAGAAAGGATGAGAGCCCACAAAATTAAGTTATCTTGTTGGAAAGAGTCTTCCAAGCACAAAAGAAAAATTTACTTACCTAACGCCAATAATAAAAAATATAATCACGGGCCAGGTACGGTGGCTCACGCCTATAATCCCACACTTTGGGAGGTCGAGGTGAGAGGAATGCCTGAGCCCACGGGTTTGAGACCAGTCTGGGCACCTTGGCGAGACCTCATCTCTACAATAAATCAAAAAATTAGCTGGGCATGGTAGCACATGTCTATAGTTCCAGCTACTTGGAAGGCTGAGGCGGAAGGATCGCCGGAGCCCAGCAGGTCGAGGCCGCAGTAGCCGTAAGCATTCCACTGCACTCTAGCCTAGGTGACAGAGTGAGACTCCAACTCAAAAAATAAATAAATATTATTTAAAATACATATATATATATATGCACACACACACACACACACATATGAAATCACGAATGCCCATATTCCCTCTGTTTTACCCAAAACTATCAGGAAACAACTGGTAAACGAGCTAAAGCATAAAACACGCTAATGAAAATTTAAAAAAAACAATGTTGTTACTAACAATTAAAAGTCTTCTGAGGAATTTTATTAGCCTTTTGTGGGGGGGTGGGAATGAGAAGCTATGTATGAGTCAGGGTATGTCAGAGGATTCAGAAAGAAAATGAGCCCCTTTCTACCCAAGAAAGCCAATAACCAGCACCGACATCGTTGAAATGTGCGGCACACCATTATGGCCATGGGAACTTTGGATCGAAGGAGGCAGAAAATGTGACTTTATCGCCACAGCGTCTACCCTGGCTGCTTCTCCAAGGAACACAAGAATCTTGGCAGGATTCTTGCATAACATCTCCCTAGGATTCAGAAAAATCATTCAACTTTAATATCAATTTCGCCCACTGGTCTGGAGATCACGTGCCCATTCACAACTAGTCCTGTGCTCTGAAGGACGCCACAGTGAGTTTAAATGGGGCTGAATGAGTCGAGGGTTCTTTCCTGCCTTCTTGGTCTAATCCCTCGGCCTATTGATGCGTACGCCAAACTGATCTGCTTCTCACAAAGAGAAGAAAAATCATGTCTGTCTTCTCATCTCCCCACAAGACTCAAGCATTCGACATTTTCAGTTGTGATGGGTGTGGATGGACCCCCATGAAAGAAGGAACCAGGAAAGTTCTCCTTTGGCTGTTCTGTCTATAATTTATCATGGATTTTTTTCATGGTCTGTGGATGAAGATGACACAAGAAAGGTGTGAAGTGAACTCAGGCAATTAGGAGAAAAAGGAGACACCCCCTCTCAAAAAAAAAGTGAAGGAGTCTCAAGAGAGCTTGATGGAGCCAGGCAACTCCACAGAGGGGACCGAGAAGCGAAAACCCACTCCCTGTCTATCAGAGACCAGGCACCTTTCCCTCAAGGTCTGCAGCTGAGACCCCTCAGAAGGTGCGAGGGCCTTATGAAAGGCAAATTCTACATTCCAGAGCTGGCAGCTTCAAAAAGACCTTTCTAAAGTTCACCAAGTCCCTTCAAGACCATTCTAAAGAGATAGCTATCTCCCAGAGAAATAAGAAAATCACAGTTTAATATACTAATGATTCCAAAAATCCTTTTCATATCCTTCATTCTATGCCCAACTCTACAACTACACAACAGTTTGAATATCAACAAGGCACCCAGAGATTGAATAGTCACAAACAGTAATAAGTCCGTCCTTCCCCTCCCCCCCAGGCCCACAGGGCATACCGTCTTAACCTGATGTTCTGTCTCTTGCACAAATGGCATTCACCCCTCATCAGTTCCTTCGTGGGGACCCATATACTAACTGGAACGGGAATCCTATGGCAGTGGAGATTTCATCCCTTTAGTTCAAACATTCTATTTTGAGCGCCAAGACTAGTCCTTGTCACTATGAGATCACCTCCATGCTTCCTCACTCCAAGACTGGAGTCCAAGTGGCAAGGATTACTGGCTTAATTTCGAGCCTAACATTTGACAGTACACATCCAGCAATACACACGTACGATTTTTGCTTTTATCTCTGTCTGAAGTAACTCAATCAAAATGTTTTAATCAACAGCCTTGTTTATAACTTGTTGTGTTTTGTTTTCCTTCTGGACACTTGTGGGATCTTTCTGTCCCCAGCGTTCTAAAATTTTATGATGCTGTGTCTTGGTGATGCCGGTCCTTGTGCTTGCACAGTAAAAAAAAACAGACTGAAAAAGGGGATATGATGCAGGGCATGAACAAGACACAGCTACTTTTCAAAATGAGCCTTTTAAAACTATTCACCTCTTGAAAATAACAGACGCTTGACAGTCACCTTCTTAAGTGTTAATAAAAGGAAAAGTGCATATTGAATTCAGGCAACAGCAAAGATCACAAGCCAAAAATCTAAGGTGTTATGTCAACTACAGACAATGCATTTTAACTCCCAAATGAAAAAAAAAGTCATTTGGTTTTATATTTTTTAATTTGTACATTTCTAATGCCAGGCATGGTGGCTTACGCCCGTAATCCTAGCAGTATGGGAAGCTAAGGCCAGAGGATTGCTTAAGCCCAGGAGTTCGAGACCACCTAGGCAATATTGCAAGACCTCTTTTCCACAGAGGGGGAATGTTAGCTGGGAGTGGTGGTGCGCACCTGTAGTCCAGCTCCTTGGGAGGCTGAGGCGAAAGAATTGCCTGAGTCCAGGAAGTCGAGGTAGCAGTGAGTCACAATTATGCCACTGTACTCCAGCCTGGGCGATGGGATGAGACCCAGACTAAAATTTTTACATTTCCCTGGAGATTTTTTTTCAAAGATGAAATAATTATCCTAAAAAAAACTTTGTAGCTAAATGAGGTGTCACGGCCTGTCTCCCCAGGGCCTTTTCCTTCCCATCTTTGTTTCAGCAAAAGCAGCCTTCCCAACCCAAGGATCTTAGCTACTGCGGGGCCCCACGGCTAGGGACTACGTTTCTCAGCCTCCCTCTTGCCTAGGGACGGCCAGGTGGAATCCCAGGTAAGTAGCTATCTCCAGCCTCTCTCTTCCTTCTTTCTTGCTGGGGAATTGGAGGAACATCGACCTTCTACCTGGCAGATATGGAAGCTTCAGGAAACAGCAATAAACCTCATGCGAGCCACAGCATTTTAGGGCCTTTTTGGAACTGCAGTTGTATCCTAAGACAAAAATCATGCCATCAAAGTCTCAAAACAGCTATAGACTAAAAACCCTCAGGAAACGGAAATTTCAGAAAGATAAACAGAAAGAAGACCCAGGAAGAAAGGTCATGAAATTTAAAAGGAAAAAAGATCACCTCGAAAATGACCATACTTCGTTGTTTTTAAAAGCCACTTACAAATCTTTATAATGTTTGAACAGACAGTATTCATTCACATGCAGGCGGGGTAGAACCATACCCTTCTAAATGGAAAACTCTTTTCGTTTGCTTATTTGTGTATTTGTTTGTTTGTTTTTGAGTTGGAGTCTCACTCTGTGGCCTAGGCTGGAGTGCTGTGGCATGATCACGGCTATCGCAGCCTCAACCTACTGGGTCCAGGCGATCCTCCCGCCTCAGCCTTCCCAGTAACTGGAACTGCAGGCATATGCCACCACACGCAGTAAGTTATTTGAATTTACTGTAGAGACGAGGTCTCACCAAGTTGCCCAAGCTGACCTTAAACTCCTGGGCTCCAGCAGTCCGCCCGTCTCAGCCTCCCAAAGTCCTGGGATTATGGGCATGAGTCACTGTGCCTGGCCAAAAACAAACTGTTACTAAAAAGATGAGTTAAATTGGGAAACAAAGCCGACAAGCATTTCAAAAAAATTACTTGTAATTTAAACATACTGTACTTCAATATGAAAAGGACTTCTACCAGCTATATTACCAGAATTTTTAACTGACATTTATTTGCTGGTTGGTTATTTATGCTAACGGCTGCCCTGCATAATCCTTCACAGAAATCTACCCCAAAAAGGGCACATGAATGCATACCCTTAACCGAAAGAACCATTAGCAGTACTTATAAATCTTAAGATCCTTGTGCATTAAGAATCTAAAATTAATTTTGATGGCCCACAGATTACACATTAGATGTACAGATGAAAAACGTAAAATGAGTCTTGCTTTCTCCATTTCTCCAAACAAATCTGATTAAATATTGCTCTCAATGATACTAAACAGTGCAGTATAAATCACCCCTCGATCTCTAAGGAGGATAAAACATTGACACACACAAAAAATAAGTTTTAAATACACTTTACTTTCTTTGGAGACTTTCAGAGTTTGGATCTGTTGACGTCTGGGGTTGGTGGGGAAGCTAGTGGGGATTGGCAGAGGTGTTTCGCTTTATGATGATCGCAAAAGACATTCATGACATGCTTTTCTAAGAAATAAGCTCACGCCTGTCATCCCAGCACTTTGAGAGGCCAAGGTAGGAGAATCGCTTGAGCCCAAGAGTCTGAGACCAGCCTGGGCAATAGGACGAGACCCCATGTCTACAAAAATCAAAAAGTTAGCCAGGTGTGGTGGCACACATCTGTAGTCCCAGCTACTGGGGAGGCCGAGATGGAAAGTTTGCCTGAGCTCAGGAGGTTGGGGCTATGTGAGGTGTAATCGTGCCACTGTACTCCAGCCTGAGTGACAGAATGAGACTCTGATCCTCCCCCCAAAAAAAATTAAAAAGAAGAAAGAAAGGAGCAAAACAGAAGTTAACAACTTGACAGCTATCTACTGTGAAAAAAACAAGTACAGATCATTTCAATAGCTATAACTTGTTCCTATAATCCATGACGGGGTCCTCTTTGTAACCACTGTGTAAATATGTCACTAAGGGCTTTTTTTTTTTTTGAGTTGGAGTCTCACTCAGTCGCCCAGACTGGAGTGCAGTGGCCACTCCCGGCCACCGCAGCCTCGACCCGCTGGGCTCTAGCGATCCTTCCGCCTCAGCCTTCCGAGTAGCCGGAATTACAGGCGCGCGCTACCACGCCCGGCTGATTTTTTTGATTTATTGTAGAGATGAGGTCTCGCCAAGTTGGCCAGGCGGGTCTCGAACCCGTGGGCTCAGGCAATCCACTCACCTCAGCCTCCCAAAGGCGCGGGATTACAGGCTGAGCCACCGGCCGGCCACTAAGGGCTTTTTTAAAAGTTTACATGTTTAATCAACTGTGCTTAACAGCTCTGTTAGTTGATAAGAGATCATTAGAAAAACAATTACAAAAACCCTCAAAATCCTATTTCTTTTCATTCTTCAGTATTTCCCCTGATTAAATCTCTTTAGAAACGTAAGTTGGCACTGTAAATTCTTCTGCGTGCCCTAAGAAAATTTTAAGACAAACACTTGGGCTTCGCTTTGTTACATCACTCTACCCTCAAAGCTGCGAAGTGTAATGAGATCTGTGCTAATCTTGGGAAGGCAGATTTTCAAAACACACTGAACATCCACCCTTTTGGAGGGAGAGGCAACTTCTCCAATGTTAAGGTTGTCTAGCTTGGTCTGAACATGAGCTCTTTGGGATCAAGCTCTCACGAGGGGCAAGAAACTGGACACAGCCATTTCTGCAGCCTCTGAATCTCAGGGTGTTGAACTGTTTAGAAGTAGTAAGTACTAGGCTGGGTGCGGTGGCTCACGCCTATAATCCTAGCACTTTGGGAGGCCAAGGCAAGAGGATCCCGTAAGTCCAGGAGTTCAAGACCAGTCTGGGCAGCATCGTGAGACTTCATCTCTACAAAAAAATTTGTTCTTAAATTGCCAGGCAGACTGCCTGTAGTCCCAGCTACCGAGGAGACTGAGGCAGAAGGATCGCCCGAGCCCAGGAGGGTGAGGCTGCAGTGAGCCGTGACCATGCCACCACACTCCAGCAAGGGCAACAGAATAAGACTCTGATTCAAAAAAAAAAAGCAACAAGTACTGCATCTTCTCACCGCCATAAGGATAAGACACCCACAAGGGACACACACAGGCAGTTGAAATGAAAAGAGCACTGGACACAGAGATGCCCAGGTCAAGGTCGTTCACCAAGTGTCCACGGCCCCGACTCACACAGCCTTCCCTCTGACTCTGCCGTCTCATCAGTCTATGCTATGAACCTCCCCCTCCGCATTTCACTCCCTTCTCAGGAAACCACAACCACCCCAGGTATCCAAAAGGTGAAAAGCCTCTAAAACAAAGTGACTCACGATGGATCAATGACCACTGTCTTGCCCCATCTCCACGGGGCACAGGGCGGACGGCGAGTGTGATGCGGGCGCGGGACATCCCTGCCATGGACCCTATAACTCCTTGCCCTCTAGAGCTGACTCCCAAGACAGTCCCAGGTCCGGTTCCAGAATGACTGCCTGGCGTTCAGAGTAGGCAGAGCACCATCCAGGCAGGACAGGTGCCATCAGCTCCTGTCCCCTTCGACCCCCTCTGCCTTCACTCACCTCTGCCTTCCAGGACCCTCCGAGTGAGTCCACGAATACCTGTGTCCCATCCTTTACTGGTGGCGGATATCTGGGTTTCAAGGGCTGTGTTTCAGACTGTTGCTGTCAAATCAAATGTCGCCCAGCGTCTAGGACGCCCCGGGGGAAGTCACTCCTCAAGAGGCGAGAAGGCTACATCACCACCTCACAGGTGCATCCCGACGACATTAAGTAAGCCCCTCGGACCCAGGGCCTTGGGCTGGTGGAAACACACCTGTGCCTTCTCCAAGTCTGTTTCCTCCAGGTAACCTGCTCAGGGCCCCAGGAAGTGTCACCCCGGGCCCCTCCACAGTCCTCTCTTCCCACCTCGTTCTGCCCATGGTGGAGAGATCAGGCCCTGCCTCCATCTTTCCAGATAGGTTTCCTGGCCTCGTACCCAATCTTGATCTAGGTTCTAGATTCTCCCCCCACCCCCCACCGGGGTACATCCCGCTGATGGGGTCTTGTCTGTTCTAGCTGATTCCAATCCCCAGGCCTGAAGCACGTGATGTGGATTCTCCATCTGAAGGCACCATCCACGT
>CAUYQG010146870.1:0-58164 GCA_963574415.1 Tarsius wallacei | reverse complement strand
GGCTAATTTTTTGATTTATTGTAGAGATGAGGTCTCGCTTGCCCAGGCGGGTCTCGAACCCGCGGGCTCAGGCAATCCACTCACCTCAGCCTCCCAAAGGCGCGGGATTACAGGCTGAGCCACCGAGCCCGGCTTAGTTTTTAACTTTTAAAAAGATACTAGGCCAGGCACGGTGGCTCATGCCTATAATCCCAGGACTTTGGGAGGCCAAGGTGAGAGGACTGCCTGAGCCTACAGGTTCGAGACCAGCCTGGGCAATTTGGTGAGACCTCATCTCTACAATTAAAAAAAAAATTAGCAGGACATGGAGGCGGGTGCCTATAGTTTCAGCTATCTGCAAGGCTGAAGCAGAAGGAGCACCTGAGCCCAACAAGTTGAGGCTGCGGTGCCCATGAGTGTGCCACTGCATTCCAGCCTGGGTGACAGTGTGAGACTCCTACTCAAAAAAATAAAAATTAAAAAAATTAAATTAAATTAAAAGATCCTTTGGGCTGTTGAGTGAAGAGTGGAGTAAGACAGATAATAAGTAATTGGTAATAAATCCTGGTGAGGAGACAGAATGATTTATGAGAAAATATTTTTATAATTAATTAATATGCAGTGCCATATAAGGAATTTCTCCTACCCATGGTACTATAGTAAAACAGTTTTCTATCCCAAACCTGGCAACAATGATCTTGTTATGATCTCTCTGCAAGGGTTCTCCTTTCTGGGTAACTCCAGTGCTTATGATAGAGAAATCACTTTATTTTCAAGAAATGTATTACTTAACTGCATCTGATTATTTTAAGTGATAAGACATTCTTGCATTTATCTGAGGAGGAATTGCCTAATTGAAGTTTATGATTGAATTTCTGTGATGGGAATATTCTTATTCCTAAGAGTAGAATAAATGAATGATTACTTTTTGTTCTCTTATTAGTTTATATTAGAGGCAGTTCAAAATGAACTGTGCTGTTTTGACTATTACCATTGTATTAGAACAAAGAGTATTCTGTGTCACTTATGTTATTAGGGTGTGTTTGGTAAAGGAAGAAATGAATGGCACATTTCTGTGAATGTATTTTAAAAAATAAATACAAGGTACCCTGTCAATAGAAAGAACACTAAGAAGGTCTGCTTATATAGTTTTTCAAAAGAATGATGGGTGTCCTTACAAAGGAGCCTGTATCTGGTTGTTCTCTAAGCATGAATAATGCAAATGATGAGATTATTTGACTCTGTATTGAATCTCTGTGAAGTCATTGGCATATGGTTTCATGCAGTCTGGCTGGGTTGGAGCTTGTGAAATAGGGTTCTCATAGCCTTTTCCACTCCCGTCACCTCTGCCATGATGATGGGCTAAGATGGAGCTTTCACTTATAGCGATAATTCATATTTTGTCAGAAACAGGCCAGTCCATGACACTGTGTTTATGGGGCAGGAGTCATCTGACCATGGGGCTGCTACACGATTCGATGGGGAGGGGCTGAGTTCTCTTTCACTTACTGAGTTAGCCAGGATTATAACTCAATGAAAATGGGCTGAGTTTTTGTTCACTTCTTGTCTATTACTCTTGTTGAGTTGGAGTCTCACTGTCACTCAGCCTGGAGTGCAGTGGCACACTCACATCCACCACAGCTTCAACCTGCTGGGCTCAGGTGTTCTTTCTGTCTCAGCCATCTGAGTAGCTGGATCCACAGGTGCAGGCCACCATGCCCAGCTAATTTTTTGATTTGTTGTAGAAATGATGTCTTGCCAAGTTGTCCAGGCTGGTCTCAAACCCTTGGACTTAGGCAGTCCTCTCACCTTGGCCTCCCAAAGTGCTGGGATTAGAGGTGAGAGACACCATGCCCGGTCTCACTTTTTGTCTATTTTTTATATGAAATTTATACTAGATTTAGTTCAATGGATTTTATATTAAACTTGGTTAGTGAGTGTAGGAACATATAGGTTAAAATTAACAAATAAAATATACCAGCTTTGGTTGAATTTGTGATTTTGCTAAAAGGTATTTTTCATCAAATATTTAACAGTTTACTCTTGTTTGTGTCCAATTCAAATTCTTGGTCTCTGGAAATGCTTACAAATTAAGCAAATGGCCATGTGTTTTGTTGATAGCCATTCATCTGCTGAAGCAGTCAGTGTTAAGGTCATGTCCAACTCAAGATGTTTGTGATTTAAACCGGAAAACATGTTATTCTTGTTTAGAAATCTGTCCATCATCTGCGAGTTTTTGTGTGTTTCTATATAGAGAATAGCAAAGTATCAGGAAATGGGCTTTAAAAAGCATCAGAAGAACTAAGGGACATCAATACGTCTTTTTAATTATAAATTAGAGTTTCTGTGTTTATTTTACCATTACCATTTTTTTCCTGACAATTTATTTATTTTAACCTAAATAGTCAATCAAATTACATTTTTAGAATTGAGCTTTTCAAAACTCTAGTCTTTCTTTTAAAAATTTCTTGGGCCGGGCGCAGTGGCTCATGCCTATAATCCCAGTATTTTAGGAGGCAGAGACATGAGGATTGGCTGAGCCCACAGGTTCAAGACCAGCCTGGGCAACACGGAGGTTTCTACAGTTAAAAAAAAAAAATTAGCCAGGCATTGGTGCATGCCTGTAGTTCCAGCAACTTGGAAGGCTGAGGCAGAAGGATTGCCTGAACCCAGCAAGTCGACGTTGCGGTGACCAAGAGCATGGCACTGCACTCCAGCCTGGGCAACAGAGTGAGACTCCGACTCAAAAAATAATAATGATTTCTTGGCAGTAAAGCATTATCCTGGGTTTTAAATCTTGCTTCTTTTATGTAAATCAGGTAAAATGCCAAACCTAAAAAACAATGGTTTAGAGATATTGGATGGTGATGATGTGACACAGAAATAGGGAATCTTGCTAGGCTATTAATTATTAGTATTATCTTTTTTTTAAAGCAGGATTTATTGAGAGGACAGAAAAGCTCCCTCAGTGGGAGGGGACCCGAAGGGGTTGCTCAATTATTATTATTATTCTTTTAAATAGATAGATTAAGTCATGAGACAAATTTAGCTATAATTGTAAATGCAAGTAGATCACATGTATTAACCTTTTAAAAAATGTGGTATTTTCGGCTGGGCTCGGTGGCACAGCCTGTAATCCCAGCACTTTGGGAGGCTGAGGTGAGTGAATTGCCTGAGTCCGTGGGTTCGAGACCAGCCCGGGCAACTTGGCGAGACCTCCTCTCTACACTAAAATAAAAAATAGTCAGGCGTGGTAGCACGCATCTGTAGTTTTGGCTACTTGGAAGGCTGAGGCGGAAGGATCGCTGGAGTCCAGAAGGTTGACACACTGAGGTGGCCATGAGCATGCGTGCCACTGCACTCCAACCTGGGTGAAGGAGTGAGACTCAACTAAAAAAAAAATGTGGTATTTTCTAACTATCAAGAATAACTCTGTTATACTTTGTTATTGACAAGGTGCTTTTATAATTTTTTTCTGTCACTCTTCTGAGGGGAAGCATTTCAGAACTGTTTTTTTTTTCCTGTCCTCTCACTCACAACAACAACCGACACAGAGAACTTTTGTAACCAATGTGTGGACAATTTTCCCCACACACAGAAGGAGGCAATCTGTTCTCCAGCAGACACCAGTTGGGTGTCTGCCAATTCAATTCTGATACTATCTTCCTGGAGATAACAGTGTCAGATTCCACAGGTAGAGGGCTCAGTCCCCAAGGCCTCACTCCTTCCCCACTTCCCATGCTGATCGAAGGCCCTAAGTTGTTTTATGTGTGCTTCTGACCTATCACTATAAGTCAGGGTTCCCACAATCCACTCTATTAATATGCTGCAGTGTCTCACAGAGCTCAGGGAAACACTTAGACTTACCAGCTTATCATAAATGATTTTGCAAATGATGGAGATGAAGAGATGAACAGGAAGAGGCTTAGGGGAAGAGGTGTGGAGTTTCTATGCCCTTTTCATGTGTACCACCCACCTAGGAGCCGCCAGGTGTTCAGCTATCGAGAACCCCACTGAACCCAATCCTTTTGGGTTTTGATGAAAGCTTATTATTGTAGATTGATTAAGCCATTGGCCATTGGTCATCAACTTAACCTTCAACTCCTCTCCCTGCCTGGATGTCAGGGAATGGGACTGGAAGTCCCAACCCTCTATTCCTGCCTAGGTCTACCTGGTGACCATCCCCCATCCTGAAGCTACCTAGAATGAGACTGTCCGCCATCAGTCAATCATCAGCATACAAAAAACATCACTTTGGGGATTCTAAGAATTTTAGGACTTGCATGCCAAGAAACAAATCAAATAGTAAATATATATTTCACAATATCACACACTCCCTTTTATTTTTCCTTCTGTTCTTAGACTTATGTGATTATTGTACATTTATAAATGTTTTTCAGAGAAAGAACCGAAGGGATACACACACACACACACACACACACACACACACACACGGGGTGGGGGGGCGACCAATAGGAGATATATATATATACAATATATTTTTTATATGTATATATGTATTTAGAGAGAGTGAGAATGATTATGAGGAATTGACTCACACAATTATGGGGGATAAGAAGTCCTGCAATCTGCCTTCTGCAGGCTGGAGACCTATGTAAGTCCAAAGGCCTGAGAACCATCACAGCCTATGGTATAGGACAGGCAAAGACTGATGTACCAGCTCATGCAGGCAGGCAGAAAGCAAAATAAGCAAATTCCTCCTTCCTCTGCTTTTTTGTTCTACCTAGGCCCTCACTGGAATTGGATGATGCCCACCCATACTGGGGAGGACCACCTACTTTACTGAGTCCAATAATTCAAATGCTAATATCTTCCAAGAACACACTCACATACACACCCAGGTATAATGTTTAATCTAGGAATCCTAAGGTCAAATTGACATATAAAGTTAATCGTTAAAACTGGTTTTCTATAAAAGGATTTAAGAAATTAAGGGTAGTGTTCTTTTCTAAATAAAGATTGGCCAATGACCTTCTAGATCTTTTCTCAGATTTGTTCAAGACCTTGTTATTTACAAGGTTGTGTAACCATCACCACATTCTGATTTCAGAACATTTCGATCACCCACAAAAGGAGTTCCTTACCAATTAGCAGTCACTTCTCATTCCTGCTCTCAGCTCCCACAACCATTAATCTACTTTCTGTCTCTATGAATTTGCCTAGTCTTGACATCTCATATAAGTGGAATTATAAAATATGAGGTCTTTGTCTCACTTAGCATAATGTGTTTAGGATGAATTTTATGGCAGGTGAATTATATTTCGACCAAAATATACATAAAAGGCATAAAACGGTTAAATAAAAAAAACTTTCTCTTCAGACAAGAAATCACCAACTTCATAAAAACATTAACGTAATTAATTTACAAGCATGGCTGGGCGTGGTGGCTCACACTTGTCATTCCAGCACTTTGGGAGGCCAGGAGAAGATTGCCTGAGCCCAGGGTTGAACCAGCTTGGGCAACTTGGTGAGATCTTGTTTCTACAATAAATCAAGAAAACTTAGCTGGCTGTGGTGGCACATGCCAGTCCAGCTATTTGGAAGGCTGAGGCAGAGGGATCGCCTGAGCCCAGTAGGTTGAGGCTGGGGAGGCTGTAGGTGTGCCACTGCACTCCAGCCTGGGCAATTGAGTGAGACTCTGATTCACAAAACAAAACAAAAACAAAATTTACAGGCATAGTTCTTGGTTTCCAGAACTATTCTAACATTGTGATTTGCAAAATAAGGAGAATTCATCTCTAAAAAAAGTAGTGGGTGTGGTGGTTAAGGAGTGGTATGCAGCCTTCCACCTTCAACAGGAAACTTGAAAGATTTTTAGTGATTATTATGCTAAAACCATGAACTGAAAGGTTGAGCTGTCTTATTATTATATCTGATGTGATTAGGTAGTTAGTAGAGATTAGGCATAGATAGAAAAATTTCTCGTAGGCAGGTTTTAGGAAGTGTTCAGACATTTTTATTTTTTATTTTTTTTGAGTTGGAGTCTCACTCTGTCACCCAGACTGGAGTGCAGTGGCCGCTCCTGGCCACTGCAGCCTCGACCTGCTGGGCTCCGGTGATCCTTCCGCCTTAGCCTTCCAAGTAGCTGGAACTATAGGCGCACGCTACCACGCCCGGCTAATTTTTTTCTTTTTTTTTGATGTATTGTAGAGATGAGTTCTCGCCAAGTTGCCCAGGTGGGTCTCGAACCCGCGGGCTCAGGCAATCCACTCACCTCGGCCTCCCAAAGCGCTGGGATTACAGGCTGAGCCCAGCCCAGACATTTTTCTTATTACATTTTTACTGCAGGCCAGGCTGGATCTGCCAGTCTACCCCACCCCCTCAGCCAATCAAAAGAAAATCCCATCAGATATAATAATAGGACAGTTCAACCTTTCAGTTCATGGTTTTAGCATAAAAATCTTTCACATTTCCTGTTGAAGGTGGAAGGCTGAATACCACTCCTTAACTAACCAAAACCATAGAAATGATAATAAGACCACTTTTTAGCTCATAAACTTGTGTATTCAAAAGTTTGGCAAGTCTCTACAAAGACAAAATAGTGTTCTGGAAAAGATCACCTATTCCACCCCTCCTCCCAACAGAGGTGGAGTGATGTCAATCTCTCTGGGGCAGTGGTTACCTGGACTTCCTTTAGCATACTAATCATTGTGAAAATATATCAGGCCTTTTGTCAAAAACAAAAAATGCAGTTTTCTCTCACTCATGCCAACTCTGCCATGTTCCTCTATCTCTCCCCTCTTCTTTCTCTAGTAAACTTTGTTTTAAAACTTTGCTGGCCACTCTAAAATTCATTTTAGGATTGAGTCAAAGAGCCCCACAAGTTTTGTGCCGCATCCCAGCTGGCATCAGATACAATTTCAGCCATGGAGTTCATGGAAGGTCCCTTTGCTAAGTTCACCTGTGAGCAGATACCTGAATAAAGTGAGAGAGAAAGACTTGCTATCTGGGAAGATCTTTCTAGGCAAAAGAAAGAGTAAAAGCAAAAGCTTTGAGTTAGCAGTGAGTTAGCCATGGAAGGCTAGAATGGCTACCCTAGGATGAACTGGGGACAAATGGTAAGAAGTGAGGACCCTGAGGAAAAAGGCATGGGCCCTGTGAGGTAACTCTCTGGACATAGACTCTTCCCCCGCCCCATACTTGGCTTCTTTCTGACCCCTCCCTCAGGGAGCAACCTCTGGCCAAGTCTGGTTTCTGAAGGGTATGTATATTCTCAGCCATGAATCACAGAATGCAGGTGATCGAGCAGAGCCGAGAGTAATGTGGGTGGCACCCCTACTTACTGTAACTGTAAACACCATATTGCAATTTGAATAATCAGCTTCCTTGATTATAATACTGCTTGCTGTCCTTGTCCTGAGGTGTGGATTCTTTCTTCGCCGATCCCCCACCACCACCAGTGCCACCTGTAGGTTCTAATAAGTCAGTGTGTTTCCCTGCGGGACCTCTGAGTGACTTCTTTGGAGTAAGTAAAGAACCCTATGTGCAAGCCTCTCAAATTTGGGGCTACCACATTAAACTTGACGTAGTCATGGCAGGATATGACAGAGAAGCCTCCATGGTAGCGGTGGTGGGAAGAGTGTGGCAGGGTAGGAATGTCACTGGGGGATATCTCAGGGTGGATCACTGGTACTATGTGGTTTGAAGTTGCCAGCTTGATAAATAGCTGGGGCTTGCCTCGTGAATATGGGGATGCCCCGAAAATGCCAGCTAGATTGCTAGAATTATTGAAAGCAGTTGACGGAAAGGGACAATTTCGCAGAAGAAAAAAGATAGCTGTGCAGTCACAGTGGCTGTGGCATGGCCCCTGCTTTGTGCTCTCTGAGTGGCTACCAAACAGGAGCCAAATGCAGAAATTGCAGGAGGAATTAAGATTGGAAAGAGATGCTCAGTTAATTCAGGCAGAAAGCAGGGACATGTTAAATCGCCAGCTGGAGCAGGCCAGTGACCAGCTATGAGACTTAGCATGCCACTTTGTGAAAATGAAAGGAAAATGGTCGCCTAGGTGCATATCCTTACTGTGGTAGCCCACAGGGAGTGGACCCACAAATGTGGGACCTCACAGAGGAATCAGACTCCTCAGAAGAGGATGAAATAAGGGTAATAGAGGAGCTAGGGAGCCCCCGAGACAAGGGTTAGCCTGGTGATTATTCAGAAAATAAAAACACAGCAGGAATGACTGGAAGATCCCATAAAGGTAACCTGCCAGCAAATGTGGATAGGTTGAATTTGGGCAGGGGTGGACTCTTAGAAGATAGATTTAAATCAGCAACCTAATACAGTATTGGTAAGATTAGGGAAGCAACTCCTCAAAGAAAAGTGTTACCAACCTATCTGAAAAGAGGACTGAGGTCCAGGTGGCAGGGTGGAGTTTCCCCCTCCAAAGAAAGAGTGAGCAGGCAAGCAGATGTGCAGAACCAGAAAGTGCAGGGTCTCTCGAGGCTGGTCTTGGTCAGGCCACTCTCCCTGTGGTCATGGTATAGGCAAAGCTCAGAGCAAGCCCCAAGTTGGAACACACACCAAGGCTTGGTTTATTGCTGAAATCTTTTTGCTGTTGGCTAATATTTTCTTTAGTATTGGTATTCATCTAGATTATCAAGACCAGTTCGCATTACCTGGGAAGGAATATCATGGACGTTTGTGGTGCTGCTGATGGGATATTTGCACAACCCTATGTTATGTCATGGCATGGTCACTCAAGATTTGGAATGTCAGGCCGGGCTCGGTGGCTCAGCCTGTAATCCCAGCGCTTTGGGAGGCCGAAGTGAGTGGATTGCCTGAGCTCGTGGGTTCGAGACCCACCTGGGCAACTTGGTGAGACCTCATCTCTACAATAAATCAAAAATTAGCAGGGTGTGGTAGTGCGCGCCTGTAGTTCCAGCTACTTGGAAGGCTGAGGCGGAAGGATGGCCAGAGCCCAGCAGGTCAAGGCTGCAGTGGCTGGGAGCAGCCACTGCACTCCAGTCTGGGTGACAGAGTGAGACTCCAACTCAAAAAAAAAAAAGAAAAAAAAATTTGAAAAGTCGGAGGTGACCTGCATCACTGTCTCTTCTTTATTGTATAGATGATGCCATGCTGACCTCTGATTCTTTTTCAGATCTAGAGCCTGCAGCACCCCAGTTGATTGAACATTTGCAGGGGAAAGGACCATTAGCTATTATTGACAAAATCCAGGCTTTTCCTTGTCCCACACTGTTCAAACAGATGCAGATATTTTGGGACTTGGGATATTGGGGGGCATTTGTCCTGCATTTAGTATGATCCTTGTATAGTTTGATCAAGGGGAATCCCACTGGGACAGGACAGGGAGTGCCAACAGACATTCAGTACTGCCAAAACCACTGTGGGTGCTGTCCAGGCATTGAGCGTTATAAACCAATCCCTTCCTTGTGAATTGGTTATAAATGTTACCCAGGAGGGATATGCATGGGGGCTTTGGTAGTAGCAGGGGAAAGCTTGACTTCATGTTGGCATTTGGTTGTAGATCTGGAAAGGCACCGAAACCCATGAACAATAGGTCAAGGCAGTTTATCAAACTTTCTTGGCAACAGAGTTGATCACCAGACAAGCCCCGGTTACTATGCAAACCACCCTGCCCATAGAAGGATGGATCTATGACCTCTCTCATAGGTCCCGAAACTCGGCCACGCAGACAACAACACTGACCAAATGGTGAGCATATCTACAGCAGCATAGCAAGCTCACCACAAGTCCTTTATGCCAGGAACTGCAGCAGCTTCTAGGACCAGTAATGTTCATTGAAGCAGGTAAGCAAACAGCAGAGTGAACAGTTGCTATCTCGCTGCCCATTAGGGAGGGAATACTGCCAGTCCCAGAAGAGGTTCAGATCGTGTTGGGGGCAATCCCCTCGATGGTGAACCATTGCACACCAACCAAAAACAGGGATTATCTGGGTAGAAGGTGGGACTGGACAAGAAGTGATGTGTCTTTTCATGTCATGGACAAAAAGATTCTTGGGCCTGATAGGGCATGGTATTCCAGGCCAGGGAGGCCTTCCCAAAGTGTCATGGTATTGTCACAAGACAGGAATGTTGCTTGTGTTTTACCTGGTAATTGGGATTTAACTTTGCTTGTTATTTTCAAACATCTATCTTATCATATCACCCTTAACCTAAGACCCCTTTCCCAAGTGGTTTGGATTACTAAGCTTTTTCTTTTTAGAAAAAGGTAATCATAGGTGTTATAATCACTGTAGCAACTTTGCTATTCGTATCTTGTGCCCTTTATTGCATATGCCATGTTTGACCTGTGTTTCCACCTCAGGGAATTTGCAGAAGATCAATGTTATTTGAAAATTATAAGAGTGGGAAAAGGTCAACGTAGGGGTAGAGTGTGGGTTAATTGTCTGAATATAGACTTTCCCCCCTCTATTCCTGGCTTCTTTCTTCCGCCTCCCTCAGGGAGCGGCCTCTGGTCAAGGTTGGTTTCTGAAGGATACATATATTCCTAGTAATGAGTCACAGGGATGCAGGTGATGGAGGACAGCTGAGAGCAATGTGGGTGGCACCCTTACTCACTGACTGTAACCACCATGTAGCAATTTGAATAAATAGTGGCTTGATTATAAAACTGCTTGCTGTTCTGTCCTAAGGTGTGAATTCTTTCTTCTCTGACCGGCCGCGATCAGTGCCTTCTGTAAGTTCTCATAAAACCATGTCTTTCTCTGCTGGACCTCCAGGTGACTTCTTTGGAATAAATAAAGAAACTTTACATGCAAGCCCTCTCAGATTTGGGGCTACTGTGTTACAGGCCCCATCACATTGGCCTTGCAGCTTGTAGCAAGGCTTCTGTTTTTTTTTAAGCGTATATTGCAGCCACTGAGGGAGTTGAGGGGAGTGGAATGATCACTTACATTTCCAGATACTAATGCTCCCTTGCTTTTTTCTTTTCTTTTTTTTTTTAGTTGGAGTCTCACTCTGTCACCCAGGCTAGAGTGCAGTGGCGCATTCCCGGCCACCACAGCCTCTACACCCTAGGCTCAGGTGATCCTTCTACCTCAGCCTTCCAAGTGGCTAGAACTACAGATGCACTCCACCACATCCAACTAATTTTTTGTGATTTATTGTAGAGATGAGATCTCACCAAGTTGTCCAGGCTGGTCTTGAACCCCTGGGCTCAGACAATTCTTTTGCCTCGGCCTTCCAAAGTGTTGGGATTACAGGCTAAGCCACTGAGCCCAATCTCCTTTCCTTTTTTCTTTTTCTCCCTTCCTTCCTTCCTTCTTTCTCTCTCTCTCTCTGTCTCTCTCTCTCTCTCTCTTTCTTTCACCAAATGAAGGAAAAATAATCCACAGGGATCCAATGGTCTGCTCAGTCCCAGGGTGTGGGAGCTGTGGGAAGGTGCAGTGGGCTAGTGTTCGTCCAGAGATGCTGTTTACACCTCTGGAGAACTTGCCCGAGATAAGAATAAATCAGCTGGATGTGGTGGCTCACCCTGTAATCCCAGCACTTTAGGAGGCAGTGGCGATAGAATTGTCTGTGCCCAGGGGCTCAAGACCAGCCTGGGCAACTTAGCAAGATCTCATCTCTACAGTAAATTAAAAAAAATTAGCTGGGCATGGTGGCACATGCCTGTATTTACAGCTATTTGGAAGGCTGAGGTGGTGGAATGATCACTTGAACCCAGCAGGTCGAGGCTGCAGTAGCCGGGAATATGCCACTGCACTCCAGCCTGGGGAACAGAATGAGACTTCAACTCAAAAAATAAATAAATAAATTTGGAGTGCTAGTTTAAAAACAGACCCATTCTGGGGCCTCATCTCATCCTTATTGAATCAGGATGTCCAGAGAAGAGGCTGTGTTTTTAGTAAATGCATCGGTCTTTTCTCATCATAAAGCAAACTTGAGGAACCCAGAAATACTAGAATGGGGGGAATCTAGCTCTTCACAGTATCTGAGTCTCTATAAAATTAGAGACAATATTACTATTCGAAAAAAAATGCAAGTTAAAAAATTTTCCTTAGAAAAATCGCCAGTAAATAAGGCAAATTGATTCATTTCTTCTAGGTTATGTCCACATTATTAGAGAAATTCTTACCTGCATTTACCTAGGATGAAAACATGACTTTTTACACAGAACATGATGATAATTACACATTCTCACTTTCTTTATTTTTAATTAAAAAGTACAATGAAAAAATAGTTAAATTGCATACTTTGTCATTTTGTTAAGCTTTTAAAACTTAGAGAATGATTGCATAAAACATGAACATATATTAAAAGGAATGCTCTCTGATGACTGAATCTCATTCTTGTTTTTTCTGCTACTCTCCAATGAGATACGATGTTTTTAAACACTTCTTTGCAAAGATTTCTCTGGCATGTTTTGTTTTGAAGTAGACACATACAGATTGTGGACTGAATATTTCTATGACATCCCTTTCTCAGCATTCTCTCAGAACAAATATAATTTTAATGGGTATCTATAGGGTTTTTATTGAGCACAATTTAATGGAAACAGATACCACTTAGACTTGCTATAGCCCAGCATCCAGTCTATTCCTCCTCTGCTCTGTATTATAAATGAGATGCTGGCTTTAGCTGTAAAGTTATTTTTTCCTTCTTACTTTTGGTCCCAGCATCAAACAATATCATTAAGAAAACCAAAAGATACATCTACCAGAATAATAAACTTAAAAAAGACTCATAACCCCAAATGTTAGTGAAAATATGGAAAAACAGAGCTCTCATACATTTTTGGTAGGAGTACAAATGAACCACGCAATTTAGATAAAGGTCTAGCAGTTTCTTATAAAACTAAGTATACATCTACCATTGGATCCAGTAATTCTGCTCTTAGGTGCTTACATAAAAGAAATTAAAAGATCTGTGTATGAATCTTTATGGCAGTTTTATTCATAATAGCCCTAAACTGGAAAGAACCCAGGTGATTAACACCAGGATAATAGATAAACAGATTATAGTATATTTATACAGTAGAATACTACCCAGCATTGAAAAGGAATGAACTACCGATTCATACAAAAACTTGAATTCCAAACACCTTATGCTGAATGAAAAAAAACCCACTAATATGATATTCTAAAATAGGCAAAACTAACTTGTGGATTAAAAAATTGGAACAGGCTACTGCCTTGCTAAGCTATGGCCAGGCCACGTTTCCTGGCTTTGGCCCCCTCCCCTATCTTGGGGAGATGAATCCCCTTTCTCTCTCTCTCTCAAATTTGCTTTCTAAATAAACTGTATTTTCTAATCTAAAAAAAAAAAAATTGGAACAGCAATTGTCTCAAGGGGATTAGAAATGGATATTCACAGGGAAGAAGCATGAGGAAAGCTTCTGGAGAGATGGTACTGAATCAAAGATACACCCAATTCACATAGAAGCCATTATTATTGCACTGGCTTTTGAAAAGAAAGGCTTTATTGTGAGTAGAATGGCAAGGAGACAAAAGGAAATACTCATCTCTGTCTCCCCAAGATGGAGGCTCCATCAGGTTTTATCAGCATATGGTCATGGTCATGTTCTGATGGGATCCTACCATAGGGTGATGCCAGGGCTCCATTTGACTGGATCCTGGATCCTGCCATGCAGTATTCACTTCTTAATTCTGAGAGGATGGACTGAAAGTGAGAAGCCACTTTGTTTTATTCATAAATCTTAACACACACTAATGAGAAAGTAAAAGCTGTGTCCTGGAAGAATGCATACTTTAGATAAAAATTAACTTTGCTGACTTTGTCTTTTCAGAAACCCAGATCACTGAAACATGGTCAGTATCTGCCCATTGTAAACATAAGGCAGACCCCCTCTCTTCCTCAAGGTCTACAAATCATCCACCTGGAGCGGCAGGAGTGCAGTGGCACGCTCACAGCCACTGCAGCCTCGACCTGCTGGGCTCAGGGGATCCTTCCGCCTCAGCCTTCCAAGTAGTTGAAACTACAGACGCATGCCACCACTGCTGGCTAGATGTATTGTTAATAGTTTACTATAACCAGCCTCCAGTCCTGGAGTCATGAGATATGGGGCCTGGTGATGTCAAGACACAAGAGCTTTAAATATACCCAGTTCCCCAGCCTTCACTGCCACACTCATCTTGGAGTGCCGGCTCTCTTCCTGTCTGTGGGAAATGATCTTTTCTTAAATAAATCTTTTCTTTCTTCATCTCTTGGTGTGTTGCTAATCTTTGTGTTACTCGGATTTCTAGTTACCAGCACATACCTCCACACCCTAACCCTAACAAATTCCGTTCTTGGTTCCTTGGTCTTAGCACTTAGGCACTACCCATAGTTGCACGTTTGATTAATCTGGGCATGCTCAAGTTATGTGACCTTCAATCTAGGGGTTCACGGCAACTGAGAAATAATTCACAACTTTGATACATAGAAGTTGAGCCAGATTGGTCTGGTGGGGTTACTGTGGTGGAAATATTCTATATCTGAAAGGTGGGATGCATTATGCAAGAGCAAGCACTTGTCAAAACTCTTTAGAGAGTACTTTTAAGATTTGTGCATTTTTGCTTCATGTAAATTTTACTTCCCCCAAACTATGAACAAAAATTAAATTCTAATTAATGATATTCATCCTGTTTTTTTTTTTTGAGTTGGAGTCTCACTCTGTCACCCAGACTGGAGTGTAGTGGCCGCTCCCGGCCACCGCAGCCTCGACCTGCTGGGCTCCGGCGATCCTTCCGCCTCAGCCTTCTAAGTAGCTGGAACTACAGGCACGCGCTACCACGCCTGGCTGATTTTTTGATTTATTGTAGAGATGAGGTCTCACTTGCCCAGGCGAGTCTCGAACCCGTGGGCTCAGGCAATCCACTCACCTCAGCCTCCCAAGGCGTGGGATTACAGGCTGAGCCACTGAGCCCGGCTTCATCCTGATTTTTTTTTTAGGAATCTGATGTATTGATGGCAGCAATTTACCTTAAAATATATTTAAAATAGGAGAGATTGATGATTGATTACAGGAGTAAATAGATAGATGTATGATAAAGCAACTATAGAAAATGTTTATTGTGAAACCTAGGCAGGAACACATGGTGGTTCACTGTCTAATTATTTTTCTATATCGATTCTACCTTTCATTCAAAGTCTACTGGGAACCATCTCAAATTCATTAATTCCCCCCACCTCCTTTTTCTGAGTCAGAGTCTCACTCTGTTGCCCAGGCTGGAGTGCAGTGGCATGCTCATGGCTACCGCAGCCTCAACCTGATGGGCTATCCTTCTGCCTCAGCCTTCCAAGTAGCTGGAACTACAGGCATGCATCACCATGCCTGGCTTAATTTTTGTGACTTATTGTAGAGATGAGATCTCACCAAGTTGCCCAGGCTGGTCTTGAACCCCTGGGCTCAGGCAGTCCTTTTGCCTCTGCCTCCCAAAGTGCTGGGATTACAGGTAGGAGTCACCATGCCCGGACATTAAACCCTTCTTAACACCCTAGATCACATTGGTCTTTTCCTCTCTTGAATTATTTTAATACATGTAGCAGACAACTTTAAACAGTTGATTATATACTGTCATGCATTTTCTGGAATCATGTAAATAGCATTTATCTCTTTGACTAAGACTTAATCATTTCGAGAACAAAGACTAGTCTCATTGTTTTTAGTTCCTCTCCCCTTAAGTCCCTTTCTCACCTACCACTCACAGCATTCACAAGAGTATTGTCACATCATGGTCATGTTTGTTGGTGAAATTGAACGTCAAGACACGGGTAATAACTGTGCCTCCTTCACAATTTTTCACACAAACTTGTAGTTGGTATTTCAAAGATGGACTAATCCTAGTGTACTAGACCAATCTGCTCTTTGGAGAGATTCCAGTTTCCATTTCATAGGCTTGGACATTTACAGTTTACAGCTCAATAGCATCCACAGAGAAGAGCAGCTGTAAGAGACGTTGGGAGAGAGGAGCCAAATGAAACGTCTCCAGTGAAACAGTCCAGCCTATTGAACTGCATTCAGAGTACTTGGCAGTGTGGTTCTTTTCTTGGCAGTTTTGAGAGACACAAAACAGTGTGGAAAGCTGGTGAGTCAAAATGATAGGCACACCAGCAGCTTACAGATACCCTTGTATAACGGACAAAAATAGATCAGTCATCACAAAGTCATCAGAGGGTGGTTTGCATTAGGACTGCCTTCCGGGACATTGACACTGATCTTGTGTTTCCTCAGTGATCGATGACTCCATGGGCACAAAAACTATACAATGTGAGCTGCTAATGTAGTCCATGATATTAATTTCAGGAACAACAATTTCTAGGATTGGGAAATAGAGGTAACTAATCTATACTAATACGATTATTAAAATACAAAATCTAGATAATTTAACTCAAAGATAGGATAGGTCAAATATCATAATATATTTTTTCTATTCTCTGCATATGTTGACTATTGAATTTCTCAGTATTTTTTAACACATTATGTTTTAGAGTAAGTTTGAAATGTATCAAAAAATGTACAAAAAATTTTGTTGTAGTTTTTGGAATGAAGTAAAATTCTAATCTAAAAATTTATCAATTCCAGCTCTAGAGAGAGCATTCTGTTATTCATCATTTCAAGAGATTTTTTTTTCTTAGAGTCTGACTTTGTATTTGAACTTGCTAAGCTATGCTCATGTGAATGAACTCTCCTCCCAAGAGATATCCAGAGTGTTCAGTCAGCCTCAACAGGATGAGACACATATGTTTTCTATTTCATCTTTGGATCCTATCATTCTGACCTTTGAAATAATTACAGCGGATTCCAAAAAATCTAGCAGACTTGACTAAGAAATTCCTTTTTAAAAATTATTTGTTGGGATGGGGGGACACTTCTTACAAACAAGGGTGCCTGAATGAGACATATTTGTGTACCTAACCCTTAAATGTACCCCTCAATATCACAATAAAAAAAAAAAATTATTTGTTATTTTGGTAAAAAACACATAAGATGATATTTACCATCTGAACAATTTTTACGTATACAATTCAGTAGTGTTAAATATCTTTACACTGCTGTGCAAATGATCACCAGAACTTCATCTTGCAAAACTGAAACTCTATACCTATTAAACAGTAACTCGTCCCGAGTCCCTGGCAACAACAATTCTACTTTCCGTTTCTTTAAATTTGGCTATTCTAAATACCTCATAGAAACAGAATCATACAATATTTGATATTTGTCTTTTTGTATCTGGCTTATTTCACTTAGCATGTACTTAAAGTTCCTCTATATTGTAGCATGTGTCGAAATTTCCTTCCTTTTGAAGGTTGAATAATCTTTCATTATATGCATATAGCACATATTAAAAATCCATTCAGGCCAATCACAGTGGCTCAAGACTATATTCCAGCTCAAGACTGTAATTCCCTTTGGGAGATCAAGGTGAGAGGATTGCCTGAGTCTAGGGGTTCGAGATCAGCCCTCGTCTCTACGATAAATAAAAAAATTAGCCAGGTGTGGTGGCACGTGCCTATAGTTCCGGATACTTGGAAGGCTGAGGCGGAAGGATCACCTGAGCCCAGTAGGTCAAGGCTGAGGTGGCCATGAGTGTGCTGCTGCACTCCAGCCTGGATGGCAGAGTGAGACCCTATCTCTAAAACAAAACAAAACAAACTCTCTCTCTCTCTCTCTCTATATATATATGTATATATAAATATACACATAAATATATATACGTATATATATATATATATGAAAAACTGACAATGCAAACTTGGTCTGCCCTGCAGAGATGATGCGAATTAAAGTCGCTTGTCATCATGGAACTCAGTGTTTTTACTGGTAAAACGGGAGTTGGTCTAGTGAGGGACAGCTAATATCCAAATGCTCACTGGACCCCAGAGGGTGCTGGAAATGAATGAAGAGGCTAGTTGCAAAACAATAGCAGGTAATTTCCCCATCGAACTGGGGAGCAAGAGTATGTGCTTTCTCAAAAGAAGAAAGCCAGCACTCACATCCCACTTACTATGACATGAGGGAACATAGACTTTTGTTCACATTGTTGCTAGTTCTTTAAATTCATCAAGGAAAGTTAAAATTTTAAAATATGACAAAAAATTTAATTAAGAGAAAAACACTGGTGTGCAGGAAAAATAAAAAACATTTTGAGGTGGGATGTGTCCCATTGTCTGGTGGCTTGCAATATCTGGGCTAGATGACCTCCAAGGTCCTTTGAGTTATAAAATTCTTTGATTTCTAGATTTTTAGGAACAGATTGAAAATAACATCAATAGCCAGAATTTGTGACTCTATTTTTTATTTTGAGCCATTCAAAACTATATGCTGCTGTCTTGGTTTCACTAGAATGGATCAAAATGACTCAATTGTTTGATATATAGACACTGCCTCCTTAAGCACTATATTTATCTTCAGTGAATTATACTAAGAAAGATTTGTGTGACAACTCATGACACACTTGAAAATGATACATGGCTCTCTGTAGCAAAAACTGCTGTCTTTTATTTGATTGCTCAGATCTGTTTAGCGTTTTGGCAAAATTGGGAGACAAAAAAAATCAGTTCATGTCTCAATCAATTTCATGAACTGTAAGACAGATGAGATTTCTCTTTTCACTACAGATTCCCCTGTCTCTACAGAATTGTTGGAGAATATTGGTAGTTGTCAGGACGTTTTTCTTTTAATAAGAATGCAGCAGCAATTGACATTTATTCTTTGCCCAGCATCCTCCTTTTGTTTCCTCATGCTTTTGTTAACAGATGTTGATTTCCCAGTGGGGGAACCACTTCTGCTATACCCACAGCCTACAGCCTTGGTTCTCAAAGTTGCGGTCCCTAAGTCAACAGCATCAGCATCACCTGGGAAATTGTTCGAAATATACAGTCTCAGGCTCTGCCCACTAGTTCAGATAATTCTGGTGTCACTGTGCCACCCCACAGCTTCAGGCCTGACCCCTTAGGCACTGTGATTGGCTTAAGGACGGGCATATGATCTTTGGCAGTGGGTTTCAAAGGTCATAGTGAATCAGAATCACTTGGCGGGCTTGTTAAAACAAAATTGCTGTTCCCTTATCTCAGAGTTTATGGTTCTACGGATCTGGGCTGGCACCTGATAATTTCTAACAGGCTCCCAGATAATGATGATGCTGTTTCCCGGTGATGCTGATGAAAACTACTGATCTGAGCTAATGAGATTAAACAATTTTGTTAGAATTCCACATGTCAGTTAGCTGTTGCCTTATCTATGCTGTATGGAAAACTACCTCAAATCTCAGTTGTAAAATGAAACTGAAACTGAAAGCAAAAGAATTTTATTTTATTTATTTACTTTTTTGAGTCAAGGTCATTCTATTACCCGGAATGGAGCCCAGTGGCATGGTCCCGGTGATCATGGCTCATGGCAGCCTCCACTTGATGGGCTCAGGTGGTCCTTTCACCTCAGCATCCCAAGTAGTTGGGACTACAGGTGCATGCCACCATATCTGGCTAATTTTCTGATTTTTTTGTAGAGATGAGGTTTTGCTTATGTTGCCCAGGCTGGGAAAGAATTTTATTGTAAAACTAAAGTACATACTCAAGAGAGTGAGTATGGGCATACTTAAAAGAGTGAGTCTTATCCAGCGGGGTTTGGGGTGTCTTTATATTATTATCTCTAACTAAGGTGTGAGGTATTCCTATTGGTGGAATATTCATAGGCATTGCAGGGAAAGACATGAAGATTTTCCTGAAATCGGGTACCCTCCTCTTTTCTGCCCATATTTGGTCACAACTGGAACTTTCATGGCACTGGTAGGTGTGCCATTTAGTATGCTAAGGTATTACAATGAGGATATAATGAGAATATAATGAGCTTGGAGGTCTCTTACTGGTCAAATGTGTTGGTATGTTGGATTAAACTAGTTTTGTATAGGTTTTTGTTGTTGTTGTTTGGTTGTTGTTTTTTTTTTGATTCAGAGTCTCACTCTATCTCCCAGGCTGGAGTGCAGTGGCATGCTCATAGCCACCGCAGCCTCAACCTGTTGGGCTCAGGTGATTCTTCCGCCTCAGCCTTCCAAGTAGATGGAACTGTAGACGTGGTCCACCATTCCCAACTACTTTTTTGATTTATTGTAGAGACGAGGTCACTCCATGTTGCCCAGGCTGGTCTCGAACTCCTAGGCTCAGGCAATTCTCTCATGCCTGCCTCCCAAAGTGCTGGAATTACAGGCATGAGCCACTGCACCTGGCACTTTTATAGGTTTTAATTTCTGGTTGGTGCAGACAATGAATCTTGTAACCAGGTTTCCAGAGCCTCTGATAAATAGATCCTTTCCTTGTGAGTCATAAGGTTTATTTTCTTTTTTTGAGTTGGAGTCTCACTCTGTTGCCCAGACTGGAGTGCAGTGGCACGCTCATGGCCACCACAGCCTTGACCTGCTGGGCTTAGGTAATCCTTCCGCCTCAGCCTTCCAAGTAGCTGGAACTACAAGCATGCGCTACTGAGCCCAGGGGTTCGAGACCAGCCTGGGCAACTTGGTGAGACCTCATCTCTACAATTAATCAAAAATTTAGTCAGGCGTGGTGGCACGTGCCTAATTTTTTGATTATTGTAGAGACAAGGTCTGACAAAGTTGCCCAGGTTGATCTTAACTTTATTTGTTAGGTAACTTTTTTGTTGGGCTCAGGCAATCCTCTCACCTCCACTTCTCAAATCCTAGGATTACAGACATGAGCCACCATGCCCAGCAAGAAATATGTGAACCCACCTATGCCTTGCAAGCCCCTGCTTGGAAATGTCCCTCTTCCTTTGGCCAAACCAATGAGAATCTCGCATATATAATTTAATTTTTTGACTTATTGTAGAGATGAGGTCTTGCCAAGTTGCCCAGGCTGTTCTTGATCTCGTGGGCTCAGGCAATTCTCTTACCCCGGCCTCCCAAAGTGCTGGGATTACAGGTTTGAGCTACTACACCCGGCTCATAAGTTTTCTTAACTGCTGTCTGGTATTTTTCATTCTCCTGCACCCAGAGCTTACTCTTATCTCACTAAGATTGACTTGGCTTGGCAAGGCTTGGCTCCAGTTTTGCTGCATGTGTCCTTCATTCTCCCCGAGCCAATGACTGTTCAATTCAAAGCATGGTCCTCTAATGATGTGCAAGCCTATTTCAGCCTAACTCATGTTACAACTACCAATGTTTCATCAGCCAAAGCCAATCACATGCCCAGTATGGACATCAGAAGCTCTCATGAGAGTTCCTGAAGAGTGAGGACTAAATCTGACCCTTTTATTTTATCCAAATTCCTAACTAGGAGGCTTGGGGAGTCACGCCTGATAAGAACTCACCAGACATGGTTTTATCACCTATTGTTTTCCAAGCTGACTCTGGCATAACATCTTAACTTCATCTACATATTAACAAACCTGGAGTCTTTCTGCCCGTTGTCTCAGCAAAACATCTTATCTCCTGATAAGAATTACATATTAGCCAGGCTCAGCGGCTCAGCCTGTAATCCCGCGCCTTTGGGAGGCTGAGGTGAGTGGATTGCCTGAGCCCGCGGGTTTGAGACCCGCCTGGGCAAGCGAGATCTCATCTCTACAATAAATCAAAAAATCAGCCGGGCGTGGTGAGACTCCAACTCAAAAAAAAAAAAAAAAAAGAATTACATATTACCAGTCAAGAAATCTTTGTGGGTTTTTTTTTGTTTGTTTGTTTATTTGTTTTGTTTTTTGAGTTGGAGTCTCACTCTGTTGTCCAGGCTGGAGTGCAGTGGCCACTGGATCTTTGACTTGCTGTGCTCATGTGATCCTTCTGTTTCAGTCTTCCAAGTAGCTGGAACTACAGACATGCACCACCGCTCCTGGCTAATTTTTTGATTACTGTAGAGACAAGGTCTGACAAAGTTGCCCAGGTTGATCTTGAACCCCTGGGCTCAGGCAATCCTCTCACCTCCACTTCTCAAATCCTGGGATTACAACATGAGCCACCATGCCCAGCAAGAAATATGTGAATCCACCTATGCCCTGCAAGCCCCTGCTTGGAAATGTCCCTCTTCCTTTGACCAAACCAATGAGAATCTCACATATATTGATTTATGCTTTTTGTAATTTTGCCACCCTAAAACTGTATATAACCTAGCCACCTTTCAAATATGATGGGCACCTGTTCTCAGAACTTCCCGGGACATATGCCACAGGTCTGGGTCCACACATTTAGCTCAGAATAAACCATCTTAAAATATTTTACAGAGTTTGGCAATTTTTGTCAACAAGAGAGACAGATTCCTGAAGATCCAGCCATGTTAGAAATCAGATCTATCATTTAACTTTTTTTGTTAGGTAAACCAGTATTGTTTTTCCTAAGCTAGTTCTTGCAACCGAAGTCCTTAAGTCCATAGCCATAACCAAACATTTAACACGTTTCAGTTTATATATCTCCATCAATCCTTCAGACAATGGACAGTTCAATAAATACTGTATTTAGGCCGGCTGTGGCCGCTCACACCTATAATACCAACACTTTGGGAGGCCGAGGTGAAGGGATTGCCTGAGCCCAGGGGTTCGAGACCAGCCTGGGCAATTTGGTGAGACCTCATCTCTACAATTAATCAAAAATTTAGTCGGGCGTGGTGGCATGTGCCTGTAGTTCTGGCTACTTGGAAGACTGAGGCGGAAGGATCGCCTGAGCCCCAGCAGGTGAGGCTGCGGTGGCCATCAGCATGCCACTGCTCTCCAGCCTGGGCAAGAGAGTGAGACTTCAACAAAAAAAAAAACCTTATTTCCCACTTTTGTAGTATAATGGTATTCTAGAAGTTTGATTCAAAGTTAAATTTACTGCAATAGAATTTGTCTTTAACAAAAGACTTCCAGTACCCTATAACATTTCACTTGGTCACATTCCAAAGGATTAGATGGAAGTTAAGTATTTAAGTGTCATAGATTCCAGAAAGAAATTCCATATCCTCAGAGGAGTACAGAAGTTGCATAATGGTACTAGTAGCAACACTAGAAACAACACTGGCTTAAATGAGATGATTTCTAAGTTCTCTTTTTGCCTTTCAAGAAATAGGTAGTCTAAGAGTGGTATGGCACTCTGTCATCATCTTGGACCTGGTATCCTACTCTCTGCTCTGCCAACTTTATTTTATTTTTTTGAGTTGGAGTCTCACTCTGTCACCCAGGCTGGAGTGTGCTATGGCACACTCACGGCCACCCCAGCGTCGACCTGCGGGGCTCTAGCAATCCTTCCACTTCAGTCTTCCAAGTAGCCAGAACTACAGGCACGCGCTACCATGCCAGGCTAATTTTTAAAATTTATTGTAGAGACAAGGTCTCGCCAAGTTGCTCGGGCTGGTTTTGAACCCATGGGCTCAGGCAACCCACTGGCCTTGGTCTCCCAAAGTGCTGAGATTATAGGCTGAGCCACCGAGCCTGGCTTGTTCTGCCAACTGTAATGTGTGGCTACCACTCTTCCCCTGATCCAAGATGGCTTCCAGGACACAGGCTCACATATCAGGCAGGAGGGAGAGAGTGAGGAGGCTTAAAAAGGCCCAAGGTTAGCTATCTGGTGCTTTTTAAAGGACATTTCTTCTTCTACTTATATATCATTGGTCAGACCTTAATCACATAGACACAGCAAAGTTGACTGCGAAATATAATCTTTTGTCTTGACATCTTCTTCCCTTGTATAAAATCATGGTTGTGTTACTGAGAAAGAAGGGAAAAATGGATCTAGGGAAGGCACCTAGCCATCCATGTCACAAATGTAAATTTCAGAAGTAAAAATGAAGCATCTGTGATAGAAATAAAAATAAAATCAAAGATCAACAGAAGACAAACTCAAAAGGATACAGAAATGAATGTGAACACATCTCAAGAAATATATTGGAAAATAAAATGTATCTATGGGTTGGAAATGAAAATCAGGATGGTCAGTAGAACCCCAAGAAAAAGGAAATTGTGGAAAATATATTTTCCTAGGGTTTAATATATGCAATTCTTGGAAAAAAGGTAAATGTTGTGAATAATTTAATTTATAGAAAGGGAAGACGCATTTTCAAACAAAACAAGCCAAAGTGTTTTTCAACAGGTTTTTAGCAGACTCAGATCGAAGGAAAAATTTTTTTAAAATATCTATTTCTGGTATACTAGACTCTACATTCATTATGCAGCCTTCCAGTGACAAATTTGCCCTGTAGACTGGATGTCTTCACCCAGCAATAATGCAAACATTTGCGTTTACTTAGAAGATGTTTCTCATTGTAAAAATTTGCGTTATTTAGGTTGGAAACATAATTATGTGAATTTTTCTAGAGTGAGAAGGTAAGCGTCTCTTTAACCTCGTGTAATCATGGCTATTGTCCTTCACAAGATTGGCCATATCATCAGAAAGGACATGTGATGACACGGTGGGTGATGGCTAAGTATGGCCCTTTCAGGTGGGTTCCTCTTGACGTGTTAATGATTGTGGTTTATAGTAATTAAATTCAAGCCACTGGGGTAAGTGTCAGAATAGTAGTGGGCAAACAGATCTGGGAACAGTCTAGTTCTGTCACTTATTATAATGTGATATTGAACCAATTTCTTCACGTCCCTGAACCTGTATTTCCTCATCTATGAAGTGACGGTAAGGATACCTATTCACAGTGGTGTTGAGAGGATTAATAAGACCATGTAGGTAAAATTGCTTAGCATGATGATGTAAATAGTGGCTACAATGAATCCATTCCCCACTTCTACCCTCTGCCCTATCCTTCTCTTTTTTGCCTTTCCCTCTCCACTGTTCTTTCCTCAAATCTATCACAATCTCCTAAAGCACCACAAGAGGGCACAACCTAGACATCAGCCTTGTATAAAAGATTCCATGTAGCTCACAGAGTTCTTAGAGGTGGTTCCTGGGTTATCCTGGGACACGGAAACAGACAAACAAACAAACAAACAAACAACCTTCTGGTTGGAAGTTCAGCCATTATTCTGAATAGACTGGGTATGTACAAAACTATATGGCATCAATTTATTTACTTCAAATTGTTTAATCTAAAATCCAAAGTGTACAATGTGACTAGATTTGAATAGTCTGTCATTTTCCTATTCATTTCTGTCTGTAATTTTTCACTTCTTGTGATGTGAATAGAATTTTATCCTGTAGTCACAATTATTATATTATTCCTGTGTGTGTATGCATGTGTTGTTTTGAAATACACTAATAAGTGAACAGTTTACTTTAGATTTCTCTTATACTCACTCTCCCATGTCCTGAACTTTTGAATTTTTATAAATTTTTTTTCATAGCATTGTTCCAAAAAGCAATTCCATCTTTGAGCCAGTTTTGGGGTGTTAAGTAAATGACTGCTGATAACATTCAACAACTCAACAGGTCTCCAATCTCAACTTATTTTTTTTTTTCTTTTTTTTGAGTTGGAATCTCACTCTGTTGCCCACGCTGGAGGGCAGTGGCTGCTTCTGGCCACTGCAGCCTCGACCTGCTGGGCTCCAGCGATCCTTCTGCCTCAGCCTTCCAGGTAGCTGGAACTACAGGCACGCGCTACCATGCCCGGCTAATTTTTGATTTATTGTAGAGATGAGGTCTCGCCAAGTTGCCTAGGCGGGTCTCGAACCCGTGGGCTAAGGCAATCCACTCACCTCAGCCTCCCAAAGCGCGGGATTACAGGCTGAACCACCGAGCCCAGCTCAAATCCTGAGTTAAATTTGATGGGGGACCTAAAGAAACAATAATTATCTTTTGGAGGGCAGGACCCTTGTAGTACAGGCTTCCCCTGCTAGGTAAGTGTTCTAGGAACCCATTGACATCGGTATACCAGTTAGCGTTGTTGTGAGAGACTGTGTTCAGCTTCAGTGAAATTTTTTTTGGAGTTTCTTTCAATGTATTTGCCTATTTCATGACAGGTGATTTATGAGTACATCTGCCCTCACTGTACTGAGTGTTCAGAAATTTTGACCAAAAATACGTTATGACTCCCATGCCCCATCCTCCCTGTACACCTGATCTGACCCCTAGACTTTTTTTTGTTTCCCTGGATGAAAAAAGTTCTCAGAGGGAAATGTTTAGCCAATGTGGAAGAGATGAAATAAAAAATGGCAGAAGCACTTAAAGGCATCAAAACTATTTTGAGTAGTGGAAAAAGCATCTTGATAGGTTTATTGCACCAAGCAGAGAGTACTTTGAAGGTGACTGAAGTTTAAACATGTAAGAATAAATACACAATTCTTTATAAATAAATTTCATTTTTTGGGATGGTCCTCCTTCATATTTCTGATATTGTTGACTAAAAAAAGAAAACATCTTTATGCAAATAACTGTCTCATTCAGCTAGATCTTGGAAAACAATCCTGTGGGACTAAAGCAACTCCATCTTGGATGTTAATCTTCCATGTTGACTTCTGATTGACCCCAGTTCTGGGAACACCTCTAAGATTTCTGTTTTGTTTACTGTTCCTTGTGTAAGAGCATGTACTTACACTAAATCCTGTCCTTAGTTTCACCTAAGGAAAACAACCTTGACTATAAACCCTGCCCTTAGGCAAATTCACCTGACATTTTTGTCTTTCCCTGAGGGGTCAACTTCAATTGTCCTACACATTTCTTTTCTCTGGTAACATAAGCCCTGGATCTGGGAGGGTAATGATGTGGGGATCCATTTTGTGGTCTTAAGTCACCCAAAACTATGGCTTCTGTTAGTAAGAAGTCCCTGTTAAATGTTTCTTTCTGAGAAACTGGATTTGTCAGCCTCTTTCTTCAGCCTCTCAGCTTCTTCAGCCTTTTGGGGTAGGTTTGCATAAATCACAGAACAGTGCCTTTTCCATATTCATTTTCTCTGTCAGTGATTATGCTAATTCTACTTTAATCTTTTATGGACATTTTCAGATGACTTTTCCAAAGCCAAGACAACAGGTAGCATCTTTCCTTAGGAATATCTGCAAAAAGTTAGTAATATCTGTGCACTTTGAACAACACTTTCAGAGAACCTATAATGCATTGTGAACTATGCCAGAAGTCTCTGAGATGTATTCCTGCCCTCAGAAATCTTACAGAATGGGAAACCACTCCAGGGCTTCCAATTGGCACTAAGTTTTTCATAGATATCATGTAAGAAGATAACACAAGATACCCATTTTTTAAATGTATGCATTCATTCATTATTGATTTATTTTAATCATCCTTTTAATAAAGATTATCAGAAAAACAATTCACTTGAGTTTTATTTGGTACCACCTTGATAATTATAGCTCATAAATATTAAATTCTTACTGATGCTTGGCCTTGTGCTTAGGACTTTGGTTTTCTGTCTGTTTGTTTTGTTTTGTTTTTGAGTTGGGATCTCACCTGTCACCCAGGCTGGAATGTTATGGCGTGATCATGGCTCACCACAGCCTTGACATCTTGGGCTCAGGTGATCCTTCTACCTCAGCCTTCTGAATAGCTGGGACTACAGGCATACGCCACCATGCCCAGTTAATTTTTTTATTTTTCATAGAGACAAGACTTTGCTATGTTGCCTAGGTTGGTCTCGAACTCCTGAGCTCAAGCAATTCTCTTGCCTTGACCTCCCAAAGTACTGGGAGTACAGGTGTGAGCCATTGCACTCAGCTTCGCCACCCCCCCATTTAATCCTTTTAACAACCTTGCAGAATCTGTGTATTTATTTCTACCATTTTACAGATAACAAAACTGAGGCTTAGTAAAGATACTCACTCAAGGTTACACAGGCAGTTTACAGTGAAGTCGGAGTTTTATATCTGGCCAACCCAGCTCCAGAGCAGGAATGTGCTCCATACCACAACGCAATTCTGATTTAGTACTTTCCATCTTCAGAGGTATGCATAGTGGCTTAATCCATTTTGCATTGCTATGAAGGAATACCTGAGGCTGTGTCATTTATAAAAAGAGGTTTATTTGGCTCATGGTTCTGCATACAAGAGATTTGTTCCAGCATCTGCCTCTGGTGGGCAACGTAGGAAGCTTTTAGTCATGGAGGAAGAGCAAAGGGAGCCAATTATGGCAAGAGAGGAAGCAAGAGAGAGAGAGGGGAAGGAAATGCTAGACTCTTTTTAAGCCATCAGAACTTGTGGGAACTAATAAAGAGAAATCAATCCATCCTCATGACCCAACACCTCCTACTCAGCCCTATCTGAAACATTGGGTAACAAATTTCAACATGAGATTTGGAGAGGAAAAATATGCAAAATATATCAAGTAGGAAAACCCAAAAGAACCATAAGTCAGTATAAAATTGGTTAGGAAAGTCTAATCTTGATTCTTTTGATTCTTTTATTTATTCATTCACCCATGTATTCAGTAAGTATGATTGAAACTCTTCTCTTTGCTAGGCACTTCAGTAGGCTCCTGAAATACACAGACAAACAAGATGCAGTCTTCGCTTCCATGGAACAATATGCTTGAATTCAATGATTTGTTTTCAGTCTCGCTCTGTACATTTCTCTTTTCATTACTCTTGTGCCATACAACATCTTAGCTGTGTGTTGTCTACCTTTGGTAGTAGGAAATCTTTCAGATCTGATGTTAATTGTGTGTTAAAATGTCAAGGTGTCACAATATAGAAAAAATGGGTCATTCTGATAAGTAAAATTACTTGGTAATTTTTAGAAAGAGACTATGCTAACAGGTAGATTTCAGAGGGCCTATCAGTAAACAGGAAACCCAAGATGTTGCTAATTCCATTAAAAAGATGAAATTGCTTACAAGATAAAGCATAGTTGTCATACAAGATGAGCACAGCACTCAAGGGCATTTCTGAGGTGAGAGAGTTGGACCATTGTCTACAATTCCAGCCATAAGTCATTTCTGTGGCATCTAGAAGCTACAATGTCTCAACAGGCCTGCATTTTTTGCCCAAGTCATTCTTTCTCAGCTTAGGTTGAAAGGAGTGGAAAGGCTGAATACTTGATGAAAGTGGAAAAATCGATAGTAACTAAAAGCCATGTTGAAACCTATTATTCAAATTTAAGGCATTCTGTTATTTTACTGACAATTCAATTTTACAATCCAACTTGTAATGATATACATATGAATAAAGCCACAGGAAGGCGATTTTGAGAGGTGTAAAATCATGTTGCCATGTTATCATCCTCCAGAAACAAACAGATGCCTTGTCATGTGGGAACTTTTACAAATAAGAAACCTCAGACTCCCCAGGGCTGCTGATCTGCCTGGAGTCAGGGAAGTGTTGACTGACTTTGCCGGGCTAGATTCATTTGTGTTTAATGCTTTTTTTTTTTAGATATCCCTTTCATTCTTGCCAAATGAATGTTAGGAAATCCCCATTTCTGTGGTGCGGCACCAACTCATCCCCTCTGGTTTCTGATTCATTACAAGCAGCAGCAATGGTGAGATAGAAAAGAAATATGGGGAAAAGTAGAGACTCTCAGTACAGTTACATGCACAAATTATGCTGTAAGGCAGTGAATATTGGCTTAGAAAACTGTTATCATTCATTCTTAACTTTTCCCAGTAGTGCCTATAAATAGCCATCACATGTGAACCTGGGCCCCTTTAGGTAATGATAGTTTTGCACCATCATCTGAAACTCTTGGGCTTAAAATCCTAATGGAAATAGTTTCTGAAGAGGATTTCTATTTTCAGCTTTTCTAAATGTTAAAGGCAGAGTGAGATGTTTCATACTCCCCAAATTCTTTAGCTAGGGAATAGTCAGGTCAGTAAACTTAAGAGAGTCAATGTCTTTTTGCTCAGCTGTTCAGAATAAGGAAGAGGCTGTACATTTGAAACCACTCAACAAAACGCGATGGGTCTATTTGACTTTAAAAGTCTGAAGAGTGTTTTTGAGCTGAAGCACTGAAAGCTCTCCCCCCTGGGCTTGGGTTGCTGCTTGAAAATGTTACCTTAGAATCGTCCAGAGCATATTAGGCAAAATTTCCAGCTTACATTCTCTTGTTAAACAGTAAAAATGTCTTTTTACAAAATTTAAATTGATTTCTGGAATTTTGTTAATATTCCTTATTTCTTTTGGAAAAAAAAATAGCTCATCTAAAAGGAAAAGGCATATTGCAGAAGATAGGTCCCTTAGAAATCCAAAGGAGCTCACCAACCTCCATGCAATTATTATGAAACAAACTCCCTCAGTCCATGGGCTGCTCTGTTCAGTACAATATCCACCAAATATCACTCTCTTATTTATAACAGCAACAAAAACAATAAAACTCTACTCACTATAGGTTTAGTTGTACTATGTTTGATGAAATACAGGAAAAGTCATCAGTTTCAAAAGTAGATATCCTTCATGTATTAGAAATATATCCAAGAAACAATGATGCTATGCATATGTTGTTAATATTAATGTTGTAAGAAAATTGCAAGCAGATTCCCTTAGAGAATCCTTCATGCTAGTGTTATTTAAGCCTATTCTTTGTAAACCTTGCTCAATTACTCAGGCTTAATCACCATTACTTTCTCCAAATAACTTTCATGAACTCCATATGGGAAAGTTTTAATCTATCTGTCACTACTTACCACTCTAAGATCAACCTTATGTTCTCACTGAAGTATATCTCTTGGGCCTTCTGACTTATGATCTCTTCATCAAATTATGCTCATACACCTCACCCCCTACCATATGCATTCTGTTACAGGACTATCAAGGGGAGGGAGATGACAAGGGAGTTTAGAGCTTTTATGATAAATTTCTTTTCTGCTGACATTTCCCTACCTCCATAATTTGCCTGGAATATTTTAATCACCCACATTCTAAACCCAAACATGCTTATCTACCTTCTGTTCATAGCAGGTCCTCTTGCATGCCCATAGGATAATCAACTCTTTCACAAAATTTTTACATTGATACATAATATTTGTATATATTTATGGGATACATGCAATATTTTGTTACATGCGTAAACTGTGTAATGATCAAGTCAGGTACTTAGACTGTCCATCATCTCAAATATTTACCATTTCTATGAGTTGGAAACATTTCAAGTCTTGTCTACTCGCTATTTTGAAATGTAAAATGCACTGTTGGTGTTGTTAACTATAGACACTCTACTCTGCTATTGAACATTAGAACTTATTTCTTCTATTTAACTGTATGTTAAATAGAAGAACTTTTCTTCACCTTCTCCACCCCAACACCCTTCTCATCTTCTGGTATCTATCATTCTACTCTTCCATGGGATTTACATTTTTAGGTCCCGCTTATATATAAGAATATACTATGTTTATCTTTCTATGCCTGGTTTATTTCACATAACATAATGACCTCCAATTCCATTCATGTTGCTGATAATAAAGTGATTTCATTATTTATTTATGGCTGAATAGTATTCACTTGTGTATATATATCACATTTTCTTTATCCACTCATCTGTTGATGGATACTAATATGTAGATTCCTTGTCTTTGCTATTGTGAATAGTGCTACAATAAACATGGCGATGCAACTGTGCCTTTGATATAGTGAGTCTTTTCCTTTGGATAAAGACCCAATAAAGAGATTGCTGGATTGTATAGTAGTTCTAGTTTTAGTTTTTGAAAAGTCTCCATACTGGTTTTCACAGTGGTTGCACTAATTTGCATTCCCATCAACAGTGTAGAAGACTTCTTTTTTCTCCACATCCTAATCAGCATTTTTTTGGGGGGGGCATATTTTTAGTGAAGTCAATCTAACTGGGGTAGGATATCTCACTGTGGTTTTGATTTACATTTCCCTGATGATCAGAGATATTGAGCATTTGTCATATACTTGCTGACCTCTTGTATGCCTTCTTTTGGAGAAATTTCTATTTACGTCCTTAGTCGACTGTTTGTTTTTTTAAGACAGTGCTCTATCACCCAGGCTGGTGTGCAGTGGTGCAGTCGACTCACTGCTACCCCGGACACTTGGGCTCAAGTGATCCTCCCACCTTAGCCTCCTGAGAAGCTAGGACTACAAGCATGTGCCACCATGCTTAGCTAATTTTAAAATTCTTTTTTGTAGAAACATTGTCTCAATATGTTGCCCAGACTGGTCTTGAACTCCTAGCCTCAAGAAATTCTCCCACTTCAGCCTCCCCAAATGGTGGAATTATAGGAGTGGTCACCACACCTGGCCTCCTCTGACCACTTTTTGATGGAATTGTTTGTACTTTTACTGTTGAATTATTTGGTTCCTTGTATATTCTAGTTGTTAGTCCCTTTTTGGGTAAATAGTTTGCAAATATTTTCATTCATTTTACAGGTTGTGTCTTCACTTTGTAGGTTGTTTCTTATGCTGTGTGGAAACTTTTTGGTTTAATGCAGTTCCATTTGTCTATTTCTGTTTTTATTGCCTGTGTTTTTGAAATCTTACCCATAACATCTTTGCCTAGATTGGTGTCCTGAAGTGTTTCATCTATATTTTACTCTCGTAGTTTTTTAATTTTGGGTCTTACATATAAGTCTTTAATCCATCTTGAGTTGATTTTTGTATATGGTGAGAGATAGGGTTCTAGTTTCAGTTTTTTTGCATTTGAATATCCAGTTTCCCCAGCATTATTTATTGAAGAGGGCGCCCTTTCCCCAATGTATGCTCCTCATGCCTTTGTCAAAAATTAGTTGGCTGTGAATACATGGATTTCTGGGATCTCTATTCTGTTCAGTTGGTCTATGTGTTTGTTTTTATACCAATAGCATGCTGTTTTAGTTACTATAGCTTTGTAATATATTTTGAAGTCAGGTAGTGTGAGGCTTCTAGCTTTTTCCTCTTTGCTCAGGATCAGTTTGGCTATTTGGGCGCTTTTAGTGTTCCATTCACATTTTAGAATTGTTTTTTCTAATTCTGTGAAAAATTACATTGGTATTTTGATAGAGATTGCATTGAATCTGTGGATTGCTTTGGGCAGTATGGTCATTAAATTATATTAATTCTTTTGATCCATGAGCATGGGATGTCTTTTTATTTGTTTGTGTTCTATTTATTTCTCTTATCAGTGTTTTGTAGTTTTCCTTGTAGTGATCTTCCATCTCCTTGGTAAAATTTATTTCTAAGTCTCTATTACTTTTTTTGTGCTATTGTAAATGCAATGGAGATTTTGATTTCTTTTTCAATCAGTTCATTACTGATGTATAGAAACTCTGCTAGTTTTTGTACATTGATTTTGTATCCTACAACTTTACTGAATTTGTTTATCAGATCTAAGAGATTTTTGGTGGCGTATTTAGAATTTTTAAAATGTAAGATTATGTCATCTGCAAAGAGGGACAATTTGAATTTCTCTTTTCCAATTTGAATACTTTTTATTTCTTCCTCTTGCTTGGCTGCTCTGGCTAAAATTTATTCTATTATGTTAGATTACAGTGATGAAAGTGGGCATCCTACTCTTGTTCCAGTTCTTAGAGGAGAGGCTTTCAGATTTTTCCCACTCAGTATGCTGCTAGCTGTAGGTTTTGCCATGTATAGCCTTTATTATGTTGTGGTATGTTACTTCTATGCCTGGTTTGATGAGAGTTTTTATCATGAAGGGATGTTGAAATTTATCACATGCTTTTTATGGATCTATTAGGATGAGTGAATGGTTTTTGTCCTTCATTCTACTGATATGATATATTATATTTATTGATTTGTATATGTGGAGACATCTTTGCATTTCTGGGATAAATCTCACTGAATCATGGTGCATTATCTTTTTGATGTGCTGTTGGATTCAGATTACTAGTATTTTTGAGAATTTTGACATCTTTTTTTTTTTGTATTGTAGTCTCACTTGTGCCTCAGCTGGAGTGCAGTAGCATGCTCATGGCCACTGCAGCCCTGACCTGCTGGGCTCAGGCAGTCTTCTGCCTCAGTCTTCCAGGTTGCTGAAACTACAGACATGTGCCACCATGCTCTGCAAATTTTTTGATTTTTTGTAGAAATGTGGTCTCACCAAGTTGCCCATGCTGATCTTGAACCCCTGGGATCAGGCATCAGGCAATTCTCTTGCCTCCACCTTCCAAAGTGCTAGGATTACAGGCATGAGCCACCATGCTTGGCTGGAATCTATGTTTATTGGGAATACTGGCCTGTTGTTTTCTTTTTTTTGTTGAGTCTTTGTTTGGTTTTGTTATCAGGGTAATGCTGACCTTGTAAAATGAGTTAAGGAGAATTCCCTTTCATCTTTTTTTGGGAATAGTTCAAGGAAAATTTGTGTTAGTTCTTTGTACGTTTGGAATAATTTATCCATGAAGCTATTTGGTACTGGACTTTTCTTTATTGGGAGACCTTTTATTACTGATTCAAGCTTATTACTCATTATTTGTTTGTTCAAGTTGAGAGTTCTTCCTTGATTCAATCTTGGTAGGTTGTATGTGTTCAGGAATTCATCCATTTCCTTCAAGTTTTTCAGTTTGTTAGTATACAGTTGTTGATAATCTATGTGGATTTAAAAAATTTTTTTTGTTTTATCAGTCAGTGTAATATGTCCTTTTTAATTTCTGATTTTGTTTATATGAGTATTCTTTCTCTTTTCTTGGTTAATTCTTTTCTTTTATTATTTTGGGTTTGGTTTGTTCTTGTTTTTCTAGTTTCTTGAGGTGTATCATCACAATGTTTTATTGAAATATTTCTAGTTTTTTTGAAGTAGGCATATATTGCTATAAAGTTCCCTTTTAGCACTGATTTTTCTGTATCCCATAAGTTTAAGTACATTGTGTTTTGATTTTCATTTGTTTCAAGAAATGTTTGATTTCTTCCTTAATTTCTTTATTGACCCAATGGTCATTTAGGAGCATGTTGTTTAATTTTCATGTGTTTGTATGGTTTCCAAAATTCCTCTTGTTATTGATTTCTAGCTTTATTTCACTGTGACCTGAGAAGATTCTCGTCATGATTTCAATTTTTTAAAATTTGTTGAGATTTGTTTTGTGTCCTAAAATAAGATCTATTCTGGAGAATGTTTCATGTGTTGATAAGAAGAAACTGTATTCTGTAGCTATTGGATAAAATATTCTGTAAATGAATTAGGTCCATTTGGCTTAAAGAGAAGAGTAAATTTTTTTTTTTTTTCTGGTAAGACAGGGTCTCACTCTGTTGCTCAGCCTGGAGTACAGTGGCACAAACATGCTTCACTGTAGCCTTGAACTTCTGGACTCAGGTGATCCTTCCAGGTTCAGGAGATCCTTTGGCCTCAGCTTCCTGAGAAGTTGGGACTAGAGGCATGTACTAGTGCTCCTTGTTAACTTTTAAATTTTTTTATACAGATGAGGTCTCACTGTGTTTCCCAGGCTGGACTTGAAATTTTGGGCTCAAGCAATCCTCCTGCCTCAATCTCCCAAAGTGCTGGGATTACAGGCATGATCCACTGTGCCTGGCAGGCAAATTAAATCTAATGTTTGTTAATTTTTTGTCTACATGATGTCTCTAATGCTGAGAGTAGGGTGTTGAAGTCATCAACTTTTGTTGTATTAGAGTTAATCTCTCCCATTAGATCAAATAATATTTGCTTTATTTATCTGGGTGTTAAATGAATATATGTTTAAATTTGTTATATCATCTTGCTGAATTGATTCCTTTGTCATTATAAAATGACCTTTTAAAAAATCTATTTTTACTTTTTTTTTTTTTAACCTAAAGTGTATTTTATCTGATACTAGTATAGCTACTCCTGCTAGCTTTTGGTTTCAATTTGCATAGAATAAATTGTTTTTCATTTATTTAGAAATGGGGTTTCACTATATTGTCCAGGCTTATCTTGAGCTCTCCTGGCCTTTTATTCCCAAATCTTTGGAATTACAAGTGTTATCCATCATGCCTATTTATTTACATTCCTTTACTTTCAATCCATATGTATATTTACAGGTGAGATGATTTATTTATTTTTTTAATTAAAAAATTTAAGAGATGGGGTCTTACTGTATTGCTTAGGCTTGCCTTGAATTCCTGGGTTCAAGAGATCCTCCTGGCTTAGCCTCCTGGGAAGCTGGGATTATAGGTGTGTGCCACTGTGCCTGGCTGAGATGAGTTTCTTCTTATATACTGCTTATAGTTATACCATTTACAAAAATCCACTCGACCAGTCTATATTTTCTAAGTGGAAAGTTTAATTCATTTGCATTTAAGGTTATTATTGATATGTGATGGCTTGTTCTTGACATTTTATTAATTGAGTTCCGGTTGTTTTGCATTTATTTTGTTCCTTTTTTTCTGTCTTATCATGTATCATTGTGATTTGGTGGTGTTCTTTAATGATAACATTTGACTATTTTTCTTCCTTATTTGTATATTTGCTCTACCAGTGATTTTGATACTTTTGTGTGCTTTTAGGATGGTAAATATAATCTTTTCATTTTCAAGCATATGACTCCCTTAAGCATTTCCCATAGGGCTAATCTAGTGGTGGTTAATTATCCCAACTTTGCTTGTCTGGGAAAGACTTGATATCACCTTCATTTATGAAGGATAATTTTACTGGGTATAGTATCCTTGGTTGACAGTGTTTTGCTCTGAATATATTACCTCTTTCTCTCCTGACTTGTAAGTTTTCTGCTGAAAAATCTGCTGTTAATCTGATGGGAGAATCCTTATAAGTGACTAGATACTTTTTTCTTGTTTTTAGAATTTTCTCTTTGACTTTGACAGTTTGACTTTAATGTGACCTAGAGAAAATCTTTTTGAATTGTATCTTTTTGGGGGATCTCTGAATTTCCTATATCTGGATGTCTAAACCTCTTGTTAGACTTGGGACATTTTTGGTTATTAGTTTATTAAATAGGATTTCTATCCTTTTTGTTTTACTCTTTGCCTTCTGAAAAATCACAAATGTGAATATTTGGTTACTTTATAGTGTTCCATATATCATGCAAGCTTTGCTCATTCTTTTTTAAAAAATTGTCAAACTTGTTTACTTTAAAATAACTATCTTCAAGTTCTGAAAATTTTCTTCTTGATCTAGTATATCGTTGAATGTTTCTCATGTATTTTTTATTTCATTTGATGAATTCTTTAGTTTCAGGTTTCCATTTGGTTCCTTTTTATGATATCTATCACTTTGGTGAATTTTTCATTCATATCTTGAATTTTTTTCTGAGTTTTTGGTATCATTTATTTGTATTCTCTTATATCTCACTGAGCTTCTTCAATATCATTTGTTAAATTCTTTCTCTGGGATTTCATAGATTTTTTAAATTGTAATCTGTTGCTGGAGAATTATTGTGTTTCTTTGGAGGTATCATATCTTCTTGTTTTTCATTTTCTTGTGTCCTTATGATGATATCTGTGCATCTGGTGTAAGAGTTGCTTCTTCTAATTTTTAAAATATGTTTTGTAGGGGAAGACATTATCCTGAAGATGTATTTGTGGTGCCGGTCAGGCAGAACTTTGATTCTGCATGTGCACAGTAGAGTAGCCTTTGTATGATTTCTCTGGCTGTATAAAACATCAGTGGTGGCTGTGATTTCATCAGTGCCGTAGGGTGTGATTATTAATGGAGGATGTGGTGAGGCTTTGCTGGAGATGGGGTTTCTAGGTGAGTTGATCTTCAGACTCCAGTGGTGGCAGTGGTGGGCCAAGTGTACCTGTCCTTGGGCCCCAGGATGGCATATGCTGGCACCAGTTTTGGCAGTTGAGGTTGGCTGATTCTTGGGTCTCTAGGCAGCTTGCTTAGCTATCATCAGTGGCAGTGGTGAGTGGGTCCTTGGACCTCTGGGCAATGAGTGTGGCACAAGTGATGAAAGTAGCAGTGGCTGGACACCCTTCTGGCTCCCAAGTGGTTAACATTGGTGTTGGTGGTGGCTGCAATATGCTGGGTGGTCTAGGCCTTGGTCAGGTGGCACATTTGGGTAGGTGCCAGCTGTGGTGGTAGTGGCAGACCAGGTAGGCTTAACCTCAGGACTCTGAAAGGAACATTCAGGTGCCAATGGTGGTGGTTGGGGCAGAGCAATTTTCTTCACCCTGAACTGTGTGCTTGCGCACTTGGGGGCAGAATTAGGCATAGTGGGCCTGTGCTCAGGTCCTCCAGTGTTGCATGTGGACACTGGCTGTGGTAGTCATGGGCAGAGTTACCTCCAGACCACCAGAAAAATTCTTGAATGGGGGAAGCAGCAGTTGTGCAGTAACCCTGCTGCTGGGGGGATGGGGTTTGCTTTCAGTGCCAACAGCCTTAGACATGCACTGGGGAGCACATACTTTGGCTCCAAGTAGCAGCTGCATGTGTAGTAGCCTGTCCTCAAGGTGCTTGTAAATGTGCAGTGACTCTGCTGCTGGAGCAGGGTAGGGTTGCTCCCAGTTGCTTGTGCCAGCTTGCAGCTATCTGTGGTAGTGGCCACAGTTAGGGGATGTTAGTGCAGCTCTAGGAGAGGATCCCATGCTATGAGAATTGGGCTCCAAAATGTCACCATCCTGTAGCTACTTAAGACTCAAAGGTGTGTATGGGACCCAGTGTGAGCTTGTTTTTTGGAATGATGCTGTCACATGGTCTACAGGCAGCTCTCTATGTTAGTCTGAGGGCCCTTGAGCATTGAGGCACTTTCCCGTGGCTAGGATTGCAGGAATCTATGGTGGAAATTTGGACCACTACAGATCTCTCACTTACTCTTTGCCTGCATCAGGGGGCTTCTCTAAGCTCCCAGACAATGTGGCCAATAGGCTGTTTCTTTTCCTTCTCCTTCCTTGTCTTACATGTTTTTGTCACTTCTCTATTGAATTCCAATGTTCTCGCTTAGATGATCTACTTGAAGTGTGATTACCTTCTTGTTATTTTGGTTCTTCTTTGTAGAGGAGGTGAGTACCAATATGCCTCGAGTATGCCATATTGAAACCCCTTCCAGATTTATCTTTTAAGCCCTAATCAACTCTTATCATGATCCATCTCAGGCAAACGGACTCCTGGCCTGGATGAGACTGTTTTCTTGAAGTAGACCATGAATGTTTTAGTGAAGACTCAGGACATAGCCAAGGTGAAGGTGTGGAAGATTAGCTCTTAGATATCAGCTCTTGTCATTCCTTAGTCTTCCCTTCACCTGCTTAAAAAGTTCATGATACTGGTGGGGCTCAGTGACTCAGCCTGTAATCCCAGCACTTTGGGAGGCCAAGGGGAGTGGATTGCCTGAGCCTGCGGGCTTGAGACCAGCCTGGGCAACTTGGCGAGATCTCATCTCTACAATAAATAAAAAAAAATTCAGCTAGACTTGGTAGTGCGCACCTGTAGTTCTGGCTACTTGGAAGGCTGAGTCGGAAGGATCACCAGAGCCCAGCAGGTTGATGCTGGAGTGGCCATGAGCGTGCCACTGCACTCCAGCTTGTGCAACAGAGACTCTAACTCACACACAAAAAAGTTCATGATCCCACATAAACCTTCTTACATTTTAAAACTTTTAGATTAGTATTCACATGAAGCTCTCAGACCTTGAATATTGTCTGAAATTAAGTCTCATTGAGGCTAGGTTGCTTTGGAATTATGTAAGAAGAGAGTGAGTAGCTAGAATTACTGATGGGAATTTTATCAATTCACAACTAACTATATATATAAAATATACTCATATATCTCCCCACTTTTTTTCTAATAGCTTGTTCAGTAGCTATTATGCCCCCTTCTTAGAGATGATGCTTAAAAAGTTTAAGTGATTGGCCCCGGGACATTTGAACCTTCAGACAATTATCAGGTATGGTTCTTTGTAACTTATTGATTATTCAACCTAGATTTAACTGAATATTTTCAGGGATAGCTTTAGGCCCATATAGAGGAGATGATTGCTCATTCAATGAGATAGTGAGGAAAGGGTATGTGTTGAGGAAGAACTTCGGTGGCAGAGTATCTGAAAATCTAAAATTCGACAAATCAGACATTTATCCTCTTGGGTTAAAGTTGTCCTCTGAAGATATTAATTTCTCTCAGAAAACCATAGCTTTCTTTGCTGTAGTCAATCATTTGTATTCTGTTTTGAGATAAATTCATGTTATCCTTTCAGTAGGGTTCACACAGGGTTGGTAAAGACCCAGGAAATGGGCTGGAATTTCTAACTCCAGTGCCTAGTACATCACAAGTTACTCAAACCTTACGGAAGCAGAGATGGCCTCACATAATCCTTCTCAACCCAGTATCCCAGGCAACAACTTCTTTTTGTTTGGAGTTGGCATTTGAATTGGAGTCAATTTGGAAATAAGAAAAGCACAGATAGAGATGCACTGGGGACTCTGTTTAATGAAGACAGGCCTGGGTGGAGGGCTAGAGAAAGGACTGCAGTGAGGAAACAGTAGGTAATGGGGTGATTAGCAGGGGCAAGGATCTAAAGAAGCTGGAAGCAAAAAGGAATTGGGAAACTTCCAAATAAAAAGATCCATTGTTAATACTTTTGCCTAAGTTTGCTTCTACAGATACATATATCCAGTACCAAATACTTTAGTGGCAAACTCTGTCAAGGCTGGAAACCGAAAAGAAACTGATACTTTCAAAAATATTCTCTCATAAAAAAAGATTCAAGGGCACTGCTTCCTATGATAACATCTGTCCCTCAGTCCATCATCCCACAATTTATCCTTGCTTCTTCCACTCCCTATTTCCTGCCTTAGCATTTTCCCTGGAAGTACTCCGTCCAACAGAACGCTGAGAACTTGACTCCACGACTTTGTAGTGCAGGTCAATAGTTTGAACTGCGAAGACTGCAAAGATTAAGAAAATCTGCCTTCAAGGAAGTTGTCACATGGTTAGAAAGAAAACATGGACATATGACATGATAACTGATGACAAAACTGAAGAAAAAGAGTGACACAGGTAATATACACCAATCATAGGCAGAGGAGGAGAAATCCAGATGTGCTAGGAACATAAACAAAGCTTCTGAAAAAAACTGTTGACTTATTCCACTCCCCAAGAAACATAATTTGAGGTGGAACTTTACATGCAAGACACATACTGGGAATCAATACTTCTTGGAAATTCTCTTAGAGGGGAGAGTTGAACTGTGGACTAGTTGCAAGAGGCCTTATAGTGGGAGTTAGGGAGCCACGATGACATTTCAGAGTTGTCCTGAATTGGGGCGATGAGAACAAGTCTTTGTACTTTCCCCATCATTAACCAATCATTGAAGTAAGCTTCCTCTGGGCTAGTGATGTGACCTTGGGCAAGAGGGACTCCGCTGACAGTCATCAGCTGCTAGAAGTCCCAGTAGCTGGAGAAACCAGAGCTTCAGTGTTAAAAGGTGGAGTTAATTATGGTCTCACAGCATCCAACACACATGAATGCAGTTGGATCCTGACGTATATGGTTAGATTTATGTGGTTGGAGAAGGGAGAAAGAGGTGTTTCGGTCAGAAGGAGGAGCAAATTAGTTGTTTTTTTTAGGTTAGAAAAAATAGTTTATTTCAAAAGTAAATTAGAAAGAAAGAGGACATTCGTCTCCTCAAGATAGGGGAGGAGGCCAAAGCTAGGAAGCATGGTGATAGCCATAACTCAAAGAGCACATGGCCACACCAGAGTCTAGAAAGGCAATGGGGACGATGGGCTGGCAGTGGTCTTTTTTGTGTGTGTGTGTGTGTGAACAGAACATTGTGGCTCTATGCAAAGGCTATACATTGGAAAATAGGATATAAAATTAGGAGGAAGAGAAGGGGTTTTCTGTGGAGAATCTTCAATCCTAATCATGCCTCTACTTCATCATTTTATGAACAAACTATTATATTACCAGCATATATTTTGATGTATATTACATATTTGTATATATTTTTTCACTGATACAAGTGTGTGGGTGGAGGATATAGGAGTCACTTGTAATATGAGCAAATATTAATTTTGGTTTAGGATCATTTTGTCATATTTGCCCTCAAATTTTGTTTTTTTTTAGTCGGAGTCTCACTCTGTTGCCCAGGCTGGAGTGCAATGGCACGCTCACGGCCACTGCAGCCTCAACCTACTGGGCTCAGGCAATCCTTCTGCCTCAGCCTTCCAAGTAGCTAGAACTACAGGCGTGAGCCACCATGCCTGGTTAACTTTTTTATTTACTGTAGAGACGAGGTCCCATCAAGTTGCCCAGGCTGTTCTCGAACCTGTGAGCTCAAGCAATCCTCTCACCCCCTCCTCCCAAAGTGCTGGGATTATGGGTGTGAGCCACTACCCCAGCCTGTTTTTTATTGCTTAACTACTCACAGGAGTACTAAAATTCAAATGTATATATATTTATATGCTTTCTAGAGTTTGACTAATATTATGAGATGATTATCCATCTGCAAATATGGTGAGCTCCTGCAGAGTGACATATTCAGGGTTCTGAAAGCGAAACCTTCCCAGTGACATGCTCTTCATCTCTTTGTGACTATGTCCCACAGAAAACTGTCTGTCATTTGGAAGGAAACACACTGGACCATTTTTGTTGGTTTCTAAATGAGTGAGAACACTGTTGGAATATGGATGTACTACGTGAAATTTAGATAATGGACTCTCATTTGTAAAGTAATTGTTAACAGAATGAGGAGATGTATTACATTTTTTTTTTCAGTCTGGGCATTTTACTGTTTGAAATGAGAATGAAAAGAGAGGTAATTACTGAGTGGGATAATGAATGGATGAGGGGACAGAGCCGGGTCTCAATCTCAAACATAGATCCACTTATTCTGTGTTGGATACCTTCTAGGGTAAATAATAAAGAAATAATACCATCTGTAGAGCTGAGAGATTTGCTACCATTTTTTGTTGTTGCTTGTTTCGAGAAGTATTCATATAGATAAAATGTATATAAAAGTGAAAAAGAATATAAAATAAGACTTTGGTGTCTTGGCAATTCAAAATCAGGTCACTGTTTTACAAGGCATTGTCTTATGCACAGTAATTTTTTTCAGAGTAGCTAATTAGCAATGGACCTAGTGAAAATTTTAATACCCTAGTGTGTCTAAGAATCATGTTGGCCTGGAACTGGACTCAATCCCTATGGGTTTCTATTTCAGAAGGTCTGATAGAGCTCAAAAATATGCACTTTAACATGTGCCCTGTGTGATTCTGAACAGGTAGTCTGCTGTTCACACCGAGTGTTCACTACAATTGGATAGACATAAAATATTTGTCGGAACTGGGGTCTACACATGCCGATAGGATCTAGGCAGGAAATATTAATGAAAGAGGCCTCCTTGGTATACATTGATTAGGACCTAGTGTGAACTGTGGCAAGCCTGAAAGCACGTGTAAAGGGGTCAATGATGTCTCAGTTTTAACTCATTGTTGTCATGTGGAAACGTGAGCTTAGCATTGCCAGATGGCATGATTTTTCAGCAGATATCAAGGAGGCTAGAATTTTTTGTAGAGTCTCCCAGTATTTAAGTGTTGACACCTAATTGAAAAAAATTAAAGATACTGGGTATGGCAGATAACATGTGTATGTAGGATTCAGTCTCTCAGCAGCTAGTTTGATGCATTTGACTTAAATAAGAAAAGGAATAGAAAGTACCGATTGTGCAGCGTGAATTTCAATGCTGTTAAGGCAGAGCAGTTTTAGGTCATTCTCTCTGGAGTAGTTGTGTTTAAACTGCTTGTTCTATGAACTGCTTCAGGGACAAAATATAGTGAAGCCGTCTAGCAATGCAAAAATTAGAAAATCTGGCGCTTAACATGGGTAAATAGATTTATTATTTTCAACTACTTCCTTAACGATTTCCTTGGACAGTTTATTTTTAGATTTGAATGGCAACCCATTGCTAACCGTGCTTTTGGGACATGGGCAAAGTGTGGGCTGGGGTGGATATAAGGACTTGAAGCTAAACTTGAGAATGAGGTTGGAGAAACTATCAGGGGCAGAGTCTTCTTGGGTTCTGGGAACAGTTATAATGTTCAAGGGAGCATAACAATCTAAATGGGGAAATTAGAAGACAGGGGTTAAGAAGCCAACCCAAACAGTCAGGGACCAGATGGCCTGAAGCCAGAATGAAGCTGGGAGTGATGCTTTGAGCTAGCGTTTAGCTCATATCAAGACAATCTATTAAAAATAAGGTAGTGGGCTCTGTTTGAAAAAAGAATAGTTCAATGTGTCTTGAAGAATCAGAGGTCTCATCCAAAATATCTTATAACTTCTGTGAACACAACATTTGAATGTGTATTCCAACCCCTGTCCTCTCTCCTCGCCATCATGTGCTAGTACCTGCCAATAGACTTGTATAGCAGAGGGACCAACTGAGCTAAACCTCCTTCTTTGAGCCTGGGACTTTGGAATGGCTGCTGCTGATAAACATAAAACGATATTCTCTAGTTTCTGCATCTAGAGGCAGCTCAGCTCATTTCCATGGCCACCTATGTTGGCTGGGGGAGAAGGTGGGCTCGAGGGTGAAATATGTCACTGGTTCTCAAACATGGCTCAGCATCAGTCACTGCTTTGATAAAAATACAGATCAACCAGGGTAAGCTGGCCATAACAAACAATCCTGAATCTTAGTGCAACAAAAGGCTATTTCTTACTATATGACTGATAAGGTGAGTGGGAAGTTGGGCGTCTTGCTCACTGTGGTCCCTACTCAGGGACTCAGGCTGATACAGGCTCCATCTCCATGTGCTACGAAGTTAGGGTCACCAGGGGAAGGAATTGGGCAGAACCACTTACTGGCTTTGAAACCTCTGCTGAAAGTAACACATGTCATGTCTGCTTACATTTCAACAGCTAAAGCAAGTCACATGGTCATGCCTAACTTCAAAAGAGACAGGAAGGTGCAATTCTACCACAAGCTTAGAGCAGAGAAATGAAATATTTGTGAACAGTCTGATAAGTACTCAGTCCTTAAGATTCTGATTCATTATATTTTCCCCAAATCATTCTAATACTCTCCTACATGTGGAAATCCCTGACTATCTAGTTCACATCCTTGGAGGATGAATTTCCTAGCTGAGATTTGAATCCTTTCTTGACTTCTTGGTAAGGCATCACAAGTATTAGATGAGCTGCATTCAATAGATGTACAATGAACTACTTTTAGCAGCAATTCACCCACTCTGCAAGAAGAAACCAAATGCAAAGTAACTGTACTTTTTATTTCTATTAACAACAACAAAATACTTTCATAATTTCACACCCCTTTTGCTTTTAAGAGCACATATATTACAAATAAAGAAACTCCACAAACTTTAAAGATTAGTATTTATCAACACTTTTGTACACATACACAAATATTTTAATATAATGGTATCTGAAATGTTATTCATATAATTTTAGTACTGTCATAAGTATTAACTAAAAAGAATCTTTTAAATTTTGTAAAAATCATATATTTTACAATATTTTATTTACATCTGAAATATGCTTAAATGTTACAAAAACATTCACTTTAACCTTTAAAATATGTGAAATAGGACTGCGGTACTGAATGTATTATAACTGACAGCAAACTTAGGGTTTGCTTTTGAGCTACACATTCACTGAAATTTCATGGCAAATATTCAGCTTGGCTTGATCAACACTGCTCAAAAAAAAATTATAAAAAATGTGCAAATTCAGAGGCTGGCAAAACTCTCAAGCTAGCGAGGTAAACAAAAATATTAACACCATAAAAACTTCAAATAAATTAATCTGTCTTTTTCTTCCCCGAGATTAGCTGCAAATTCAGAAAGTTCTTTTAGAGGTGTATCTGATACCATAGACCTTTGCTCAGACTTCAGCGCTGGATGAGACAGAGACGGTGGGCAGGGTAGGAGTTGTCTTGCTAATGACTCGAGTGAAGGTTCGTTCCACTCCGCGCTTTGATGGGTCGTCCCTGCCCGTAATCTTAAGACAGGACAAAACACAACACAACAAAACAAAAATGATAACGGGGAGGTTAATGTTCATATCCCCAAACACAAAATCAAAACCCAGAATAGCGACTTTTATTACCCCACAGCGTATCTGCAAATTTTGAAAGACACATCAAAGTAGACCTAAATAATTTTTTCCCAAGCCCAAATGCTAGCTATGTTGGCAAAATTTAAAGGAACTTCACAATCTTCTCCAATTACCCAATATAAATTTGTAAATGCCTGCGTGAAACTTACAAATGTACCTGAGAAATGTCAGCATCTAATTCGATTCTAAAAGTTTCTAGTTTATATTGTCAAAATCCACCAAAAAAAGAGAAACATTGGAAATCTCATTTAAATGTTTGCCTAAATGGAAATATAAGAAAAAAATATATCTTGAACGGGTGTAGTGGTTCACACTAGTAATCCCAGCATTTTGGGAGGCTAAAGCGAGAGGATCACTTGAGTTCGAGACTAGCCTAGGTAACATAGTGAGACTTCATTTCTACAAAAAATAAAAAAAATAAGCTGAGTGTGGTGGCACACATCTGTAGTCCCAGCTACTCGGGATGCTGACCGCCTGAACTCAGGAGGTCAAGGTTGCAGTGAGCCATGATCATTCCATTGCACTTCAGACGGTGACACAGTGGGATGCCAAAAAAATGTATACACATTTTAAGAGATGTTGTCTGTGTATTATTTTTAGTTTGCCATAATCTGAATTGTCTGGATGCTGATGGTAACCACTTTGAGCACCTCTTGTAATTGCAGAAGTCAAACATGACTTGTGTGGCTTGTATTCATCTTTTGTTATTGGTATATATTGAGTACTACAATTTGTTTTTTGTTGTTGTTGTTGTTGTTGTTTTGAGTTGGAGTCTCACTCTGTTGCCCAGACTGGAGTGCAGTGGTATGCTCCTGGCCACCGCAGCCTCAACCTGCTGGGCTCCGGCAATCCTTCCGCCTCAGCCTTCCAAGTAGCTGGAACTACAGGCGCGCGCTACCATGCCCGGCTAATTTTTGATTTATTGTAGAGATATGGTCTTGCCAAGTTGCCCGGGCAGGTCTTGAAACTGCGGGCTCAGGCAAACCACTCACCTCGGCCTCCTAAAGCGCTGGGATTACAGGCTGAGCCACTGAGCCCGGCGAGTACTAAATTTGAACACAGCTTTTTCCTTTCTTAAAATGTGTGTGTGTGTGTGTGTGTGTGTGTGTGTATGGAGAGAGACTTGCTTTTACTTTTGAAAATGTAACATGCCTAAATAATACTATCTTATCAGATCTATTCAAATAATGATATGCAAACACAATAATAACAATGTCAGAAATCCCAGGCACCTCTAAAATGTATCTTTGCAAGAAGAGAAATTACCTAAATTTCTAGTTATTTTTCCCCAGTATTTTCGCACATTGCTACATTGTGCCATGACCTTTAGACCTACTCCCCTTCAGAGATAGAATTGCTACTTTTGTCTCCTGCAGAACGCTCAGCATTTAAGTATTCCCTACTACCAGTAAATTCCACTTATGAGCAATGCCATAATGCTTGGTATAAATAATTTGACTGATAATGTGTTCCATGAGAATCTTAGCCTCTAAGAGCAACACATCTTTGTATCTCACCTACTTGGCACAATAACAGATTGGGTCTGTTCCTTCTCTGTATTTTATATTTGATATCCATTACTACAATTGACTTGACTATGCTGTCATTCTTACTATATGTAAAAGTAATTATTGCCTGCCTGTCACTGACCACTCAAACTGCTTTATCTCATTATCTCCTTTTTATACATTAGCATCCACTTTAACTTGTTCTATCCCTTTCCTTATACCAAAGTTTCTTTCATTAACTAGAGCCTTCAGAGCTTTAGCTAATACTTTTCTGGACACCTTTGGAGGGAATTGCATAATTAATTCTATTTTTCTACTTCTATTTTCATAGTTGTATGTCTATCTGTTCATTTTAATTGTTTTTATTTTTAGAATTCAATGATAGAATTTGTAGTTATATATGCAGCTGTTTCCAGAATGTGTGCATGAATAGATAGGTACCTGAAGGTATTCCTGTAAATGGAGACCTTTGTGATAAATTCCCACCCAAGCTCAGGACCAGAAGAAAGTTTATCTTTCATGCCAACAGATCTATTTCCTCCTTCCTTCCTTCCTTTCTTTCTATCTTTCTTTTTCTTTCTTTCTTTCTTTTTTTAAAAGCAGGATTTATTGAGAGGACAGAAAAGCTCCCATAGAGGAGGGGAACCAAGGGGGTTGCCCAGATCTATTTATTTCTATAACAAGGCAAGTGAAATCTATCAGTGTCTTTTCTTTGCCTCAGTTTCCAGGAAGCATAGAGTCAAATTTTCCTTCTTTTAGCAAAGGATTCCTGGAAAGTAAACTATTTTTCTTTCCTTTCAAACACCTAGTTCTTGTCTTTGTATTTTTCTTTTAGCACTTTGGGGTATGGTGTATCTTTGCTTTTGAAACAAATGAGCTCAAATACATTTTAGAAGTTGATGAAGTGTACGTTTTTTCATTTAAAAGTTAAATTGTTAATCTTAGTTTTAATCACTAGGCTCTGCCCCACCCCTCCACGTTGGCCTACCTTGAAATGGAAATAAAATTGTTTTAATTAAATGAAAATTTATAGACCACTAGCCACCATGGAGGTTATTGGGAAAAACAAATGGTTAAAAAGAGATAGGTAGAGCAGAAGGTCACAAAGGACATAAAAGACATAAGGAAAGAAAAACATACCACTTTTGCTTACAGTACTGAGGGAAATACTAGACACAGAGGAACAGAAGCTGTATAAACACGGACCTCGACAGAGCTGCCAGGAAAAAAGAGAAAAGAATTTTTGCCCAAAGTTTCCAGGTCAGATGTGATTTACAGTTGGAGACAAGTATTCCTTCACCACCTTTCCCAACTTTCAGATCCCTTGTTTGTTCTTTTTGTTTCACTCCTGGAGTCATGATTTCCCCTGTTTACTCAGGAACTTCTCTTGAGCATTTAATTCCCATCATCCCTCAAATAGCCCAAACCAATATGACCCCTACTAGGAATCTTATCTAGCAAAAGTAAATCTCTCCAACATAAGTCAATAAACCATTTTTTCTTCTCTAGCCAACTGGTTAAAAATCTGGGTGGAAGAAGGTGGGAAACAAAGAAAAGAAACATGGATGGGAAGTGTAATTAAAATGAAAGATTTATTCTAACATATTTCATGTTTTGTGACTAGTGTTAAGAGTGCTAGACCATTTAAGGAAAAAAAAGGAATGGATATTAAATGGGTGATTACTATGTATGAAGTACAACTAGGGGACTAGTTCAAGTTATGTCCCTCAATTTTTTTTTCTGTAAAGAAGGCATCTAAATCCTGGAGGGGACCATGGATGATGAGATGTCCAGGTAGAGTGTTGGGGTTGATGCTGGGAAGAAGGCCAAGGAAGAAGCACTTGGCTTTTAACCTGTTGCTTTTTAGCACCCCTCAAAAGTACTAAGATTATGGAATGCTCACATTTTGTTCACAGTCTTATAGAACATACTTGATACATGCCAGAAATCATGGATGACTTGCTCGTAAGGTGGGAGGCTGAGTTTTATCTCAGTTCTTAAATGCTGTAGAAGCCCTGGCCTCTGTAGAGGCAGGCTTGGCAGTAAAAGGCCATGACTACTTCTGAGATTCTTCCTGAGCATGGTGCAGAGACTTCTGGTGGCAGAACTGTGGAGTAGACATCACAGCCTTGAAGTTGTGGTATCCTCAAGCAGGGATGACAGAGGGTGGTGGCAAACCCTGTGGGAATGCCACCCAGTGTTCCTCCATGTCTAACTGGACCCATGTATTCTAGAAAACCAACAGTTCACATGGCTTGGGTAAACACCTCTGAAAACTGTGGAAAGTATTTGAGTGCTCATATTCTTTTTCTACAGATTTTTCCCCAACCTGATCTCTGCTTTGAGTCAAGAGGTTGTGCATGGGGGAGAGAACAACTCAGTAACATGGTGCTGATGTTAAGTTCAGCCAGAAAAAAGACTCTTTCCCCACCTTTTGGCACTGGGGGTAAAATGGATAATTTCTATCTGCTGACAGCACCTGTCTGCTGCACCGAGGAAACCTCACCTGCTCATTCATGATTGTGGAGAGTTCGCTGAGCATGTCCTTATAGTGGGACCTCAATTCTTCCTGGTACTCCAGCTGGTCTTCCTTGATGAGACGCTCATTCACATCAAGGGCCTGCCCACAAGCATCTGCAAATTGCCTTCAGCGACAACATTAAACCAATTAAAAACCAGCCATGGAAAGTGGCCTTGAGTTCCGTGACTCTGAGTTCAAAGTCAGGTTGCTGATAGACTCTGCCACCCCAAAAGAGGTTTGTTCTGGCAGTATCCTGGGGGATTCAGGACTCCCTGTCTGAAGGAGTTCAAGGAAGAACATCCCAACAAAGAGAATCTTACCTAAAGATCTCCTTCAAAAGCTTTACTTGGTTGTCAGGGTATTTCTTTGCATTGGTTTCTTCAAGAAAAGCTCGTGCGTAGGCCATTGGCCCGGCGTTCACCTATGGAGGAGAAGAGAACTCGTTGAGTAAGATTCCACCTTCTCCACAGAGCCTTCTCCACAGCTGGAAGGAATAGCCATTATTTGTAACAATCATGCGGTACTCCAATCTTTCACACTGCCTTGTAGTCCACTCAGTTGTGTACCTGTTTCATCTACTGTCCTCCAACTAGTCAACAAAGGGTGCATCTGAGCTCCACCCTTCACTGATAACCTTCCCAAACTTTAGTCACTTTCCAGCTTTTCCACATTTTTGCCATATGTGCATACTGCTTGAACTGCTATTAACAGCTTTGAAAACTAGACTCTCTTCTATTTAATTCATTCAGTACATTTGTTTAAACTTAATATAAGTGAGATAAAATGTTTAACTTTTTTTCTGCTAACTTTAAAATGAACACATCCTATTATGAAGAAACATTAGGGGTGGTAGTGGGGGTATTGCCCTACAATCACTGTGTTACTGTGTTCTACTTGAAAGTCTGGTCAATATTCCAGCCCAAGGAGGCATTTATTAGATTTGCTGAATGAATGCACAATACCAGGTTCTGTTCATGCTTATACGAATGGGTAAGCTCACACTAGTGGAGGAGTCCATATCTCTTAGCGCATGTAACCTAAGGTCGCTGCTGGGCTTGGGAAGGAATAAGGTCAAGGAAGAAAGAAGCTAATACTACTGCGCTTGAACTGACTTCAGGTGTCTATGACCACCTGGCAGCACCAGTATGGTAAATGCAGTCAATGGTACTGAATGAAATATCCCTTGCTTTTCCAGATTTGATTTCTACTTTCTTTTACTTAGCTATGTACCTAGGGAAGCCGTCCTGTATGGAGCAGGACAATGGTTCCCTTGCCTTCTAGTCTTCTTCTAGTCTTTTTCTTTCTTTATTTTTTGAGTGAGCCATTGAAAGACACAAACCAGAGGGATGGGGAAGAAGACAGTGTGGTCAGTGTCAAGATCAACATCATCAATTTTCCGTTTTGCTTCAGGCTCTAATCCAGCTTGACAGAATGCTGTTACTGGCCTGCCTTTATTTTAAAATTTAATACTTTGTTCTTTATGAATATTTGGCAACAATTTTGACTTTTAGAAATATTGCATTAAAATATTATTTTTCTTGGTTACTGAGTTATTTGATGCATGCTTAAATTTTGTGCTCAAGATGAGTACTGAGCCCTAGAGTTTCTTCCTTCCAGAAGACTTCCTTTCTCTAGCAGAGACCACACCTGTCTACTTGTTCCATCATTGTGTTGGACTGCTCAGCTCCCTTCTCTGTTCTCCATAGAGCCTTCTCTACAGCTGAAAGGAATAGCCACTATTTGTAACAATCACATGGTACCCTTACTCTTTCACACTGTCTTGTAGTTCATTCATTTATGTACCTGTTTTATCTGCTTAACCCTTGTCTCCTTGGGTGTAGGGTGGTCTAGGGTGCTAACAGCCCCTGAGTGTTGCTAGCCTCTGTGCCTGCCTTTGCTGGTTTTCCTAAATGCTGCATACACTTTTGTAAGCTGTTTGTTTATTCTGTTCTCCTCAATCACTCACTGTGAGCATGCCATCTGCTTCCTGATGGACAGATAAACATTCATGCACCTCTTATGAACTAGCAAACATTCCTTTTTGGATTTGTTTTGGAACAAATTTATAAGGCTCTTAATGACAGATATGTACAAGAATGTCATGTTTATTCATTAGTTAATTCATTCGTCAGGATACAGTTATAGAACATAATTGTCCACAGAAGATGAGATGGCAGGGCTGAGGAAGAAGAAATTTTATTTCATCTAAGTTTAAGAAAGAAATATCTATAGATATAGGCACCGTCAATGTGCATACATTTACACCTAGACATAATTTAATTTTTTTATTTTTTTGATTTGGAGTCTCCGTTGCCCAGGCTGGAGTGCAGTGTCACCCTCATGGCCACCCCAGCGTCAACTTGCTAGGTTCTGGTGATACTTTCTTTTCAGCCTTCCAAGTAGCCAGAACTACGGGCATGTGCTGCCACACCCGGCTAATTTTTTATTTATTGTAGAGATGAGTCCTCACCAAGTTGTCCAGAATGGTCTTGAACCCGTGGGCTCAGGCAATCCACTTGCCTCGGCCTCCCAAAGTGCTGGGCTACAGGCTGAGCCACCGAGCCCAGTCACAACTAGACAATTTTAAAGACACAGATCAAGGAGTTTTATTTTTCACAAAAAGAAATATGTTTCTTATATCTTTTGTAAAGGAGAGTTCCTAGGGCATTTGATACCCATGTGATCTCAGCCCTGGGCAATGCTTACCCACCTTCACGCTGACACTTCCTTGCAGTTTGAGCTGCAGTCTGATCATGTCCACCTCTTCCATTGTGCAAAGCTGATTAAGCTCAGAAACCTTCTTGGACATCTCGTCAATCGCCACTTCAATAGGATTCAGCTCTGTGCTCGATTGGCTTATGACTTGTATTCTCTTCTTCACATAGGGGAACAAGTGACTCGCTGCATTCAAAAGGGTTTCAAGGTTAAAGATCAGTGGTCAAGTGTTTCTCTGAAGGACCAGAGAACCTTGTGTTAATTTTATAGCACATGGCACATTCCCTTCTGCACGTTTGTGTGTGTGCATGATTTTTTTTCTGCTAGGTGCCATCCTCTCTCATCCCTCTTAGCTTTTGTCTCAGATCCTTTCCCTGGTGTGCTCTCCTGCTTTCCCCACTACCTTGTTCTTATTCTCAGGACTATTTTAGAGCTTTAGAGTCTCCAAACACTGAGAAGATTATAGCTTCCACTGCAATTTGTAATTCGAATAAAAAAACACATTAAATCAAAATACAGAATGCTTAATATACGAGGGGGAACCCCCTCAAAAAACAGATTATCTTTTGGAGGGGAGGCTCCTTGTAGTACCCTTGGAATTTGTTCCTCCACATCAGATGGTCAACCAGAGCTTTTATCTAGAAGTTTTGAGAAGGTTGCATCGTGATTTGCAGAAGAAACATTCTGATTTGTGGCAAACAGATGACTAGTTCTTCCACCATGACAATGCACCTGCCCACACCGTGCTGAGTGTTCAGCAGTTTTTGACCAAAAAAGGCATGACCCAGGTGCCCCACCCTTCCTATTCATGCAATCTGACCTGAGTAACTTTTTTTTTGTTTCCCAGGATGAAACAAGTCCTCAAAGGGAGATATTTTGCCCATGTGGAAGAGGTGAAACAAAAAAAGGCAGAAGCACTAAAAGGCATCAACATTGAGTAGTTTAAATACTCTTGAGCACTGGAAAAAGTAGGTGTATTGTATCAAATGGAGAGTACTTTGAAGGTGACTGAAGTTTAAACATGTAAGAAAAAATACACAATTTTTTTTTTTGAGTTGGAGTCTCATTCTGTCACCAAGGCTGGAGTACAGTGGCACGCTCATGGCCATGCAGCCTCGACCTGCTGGGCTTAGGTGATCCTTTCACCTCAGCCTTCCAAGCTGCTGGAACTACAGACGCATGCCACCATGCCTGGCTGATTTTCTGTGATTTATTGTAGAGATAAGGTCTCACCAAGTTGCCCTGGTCTTGAACCCCCAGGCTCAGGCAATCCTCTCAACTCAGCCTCCCAAAGTGCTGGGATTACAGGCTGAGCCACCATTCCCGGCCAATACACAATTTTTAACAAATAAATTCCTGGATTTTTGGATTCCTTCTCATATACCGAATAGTATGTGTTATTACAGATTTGTTCTAGATTTTTTTTTATTACCAAAGTTCTGGATACATTTACAGAAGGTGGACATTTCTCATAGTTTGGATAGCAAAGCTATTGATAGGTCTAAGCATAATCCAGGACGGCCCATCTCTCAAAACAGGCGGCATATCATTTCCTCCAGAAAGCCTTCATTTGTTTGTCTCCTCCGTCAGCCTTAAGGGCACCTTCTATATGCCTCCATTTCATTTCTCATGCTGTGCCCACCTGAAATATTTGCTTTACTTGGCTCTTTCTCCCACCAGACTGAGTACTTGAGGGCAAGAATCAGGTTTTATTTGAATTGGCAGTATCTAGAATCGTGCACAACCCCTAGTAGTCCCTCATTAAATGAGTGATGAATAAATGAAAGGCTGACTAGCTGACAGACTAGATCTAGAGAGTGCTGGGAGGACACTGGAGATCAACATCTGAATTCATTTTACAGATGAAGAAGCTGTATCCCAGAGTGGTTTAGAGTCTTGCGCTGAAGCGCACAATTATGAGAACTGCTAAACCTGAAGCAATTGAGGGTAGGTTCAGGGAAAGAGGAGAGAGAAGAGGAAGGTCCAGAGTGCCTTGTGCCTTTCCCAAATCACTGACCCCATGATACTTACGGCTACACACCCTATACATACAGGTATGTAAAGTGACTCTTGACAATTTCTCTTCTGGTTGACTTCCCAAGGGTTTCCCTCTTAACAGAGAATAAAGAAGCAGAAATCTGCTACCTCTCACAAACATTTCCAAGTTTGCACATTTTGGTTACTTATCTTCAGGACTGAAGTAACTCTTGATTCCCTGTGATCCAGTCTAATAAAGGGGCGTGTGCTGGGACAGGCACCGTGTGGGCTGCTCAGCCGCCTGTACCTACTTGTCAGGACTGTCCTCCGCTTGCACTGCTCGGCCACTCCACCATGCTTCTTGCCCGAGAGTGTAAAGGGTGTCTCAAAGACAAAGCGGTTGATGTTGTGGTGCATTTCAAAATCTGTCTTCCGGTCCTCGATTTCCTTTTCCTCAAAGAATGGTGTGACATAGGTCACCTGGATGTAGGCATATTTTGGGTCCAAATCCTTGGGGTTTACCTGCATTAACAGATTATGGGCAAAGGGTGGCAAGCTGTGAGAAAAGCAGGAAGCTCTATATTTTCTCAGCTTGCAGCCTGAGGAGCTTGCTTCTCCCCTTAGAGAAAAGTGGGCAATAGCGTCATTTCAGAGCTGGGTGGGACCACAGAAAGAATAACCAGCTGGACTGCAGTTTAGCAGCCAGATCTGTAGAGGTGTGACTGGAGCTAGCTCTACCACTAGCTGAGGCGCTTTGCAACAAAAGTGTCCAACTGTGACATATTTGGTCCTTTATTTTATGTTTCTTCTGTACTAATGTCTAATCAACTTTGCCTAGAATGCAAGTTTCTTGAGAGTGGAAATAGAAATCTTTGTCTCTCTAGTATTTACTCATGGATCTAGACTTGTGCCATCAGCTTTGGGGTTGTAATGTGGAGGGAGGTTCCTTTCTACTCAGCAGATTTTCTAATTAGGCCATTACATGATTGCAAATTTTTTTAGTTTCAGTTGTCTCAAGTTCCTTCTCTTATATGCAACAAATCATCCTATGCAACTTCTTTACTTACTCTGTTTTGGTGAGTAGGCTTGACCAGTAGCAAGGAAGACAGGCTGGGCTCCCAAAAAGACTTGGAGAGTTGTTTTTGCTCTCCTTTGATGTTGGAAGAGATGTTCTCAGCCTCTTTTTAAATGGCATTTGACAAATTTTCAGACTTCTTCTAGTTTTCTCCATCTGTCTACCCATCCACTGCCTAACCAATCCCAGAGATTTGAGGGACTTTATTAATTTATTTGTAATGCCACTACTAATTACACCATAAGGTAGGTATAACTGTAACCATTTCCAGATTAAAATGGTGGTTCAGAGTGTCCATCTAATGTCTCTAAGATTACCAGTTGATAAGTAGTGGTGCAGTGGAAGGAAGACTCAAGTTGTTCTGACTCCAGATTTGGCATTTTTCTCCTCTCCCCAGAAACTCTGTGTATACTTTCTACTTAGCAATGCCACTACCACGGTAGTTCTAGCTGCCCACCTTTCTGGACTGTACCTTTCAAGCTAAGGAGAAGGATAATGAATATACATGGAACATCTTCTTCCCAGACTCCCAACTCCCTCCAAATAGCAGCTTGTAAAAGAAGACAGAAAAAAGGGTCTCTTCTGTGGCCCAATAGAACCCTATAATACTGGGCACAAACCAACTTTTCCAGCTTCATCATCTGCCACCCTCTTCTCTTCAGTCTGTGTTTTAAAGACTTGCCATTCTTTGAACATATCTCCCCCTTTCATTCCTCCTTGTCCTTGTATGCGCTGGGCTTCTCGAAATGCCCTTTGCTTCTAGCAAATACCTTCTCACCTTGAAATTCCCATCTCAAATATCACCTCCTCTGTGTAACACTGCTCAGCCTGCTCAGTCAAGAATGAGCTGTTCAGCAAGAACCCTGCCCTAAGCTTTCCTTATACAACTTGGGCCATGACTCTCTGGTATTTCTTTAAATTCTATTTAATTAACTGCTTGTACAAGTCCTTCTCTTCTTAGCACCCTATGAACTGTGAGCTCTGGAAGGAAGAGACTCTTTGCCTTAGCTCCCAGTTCTGGGCTTGGCATGCAGTAGACATTTAATAGAGGTTGGATACATAAATGAGAGTATATAAGAAGATGCTGAGTAGTCTAATGAGAGAATGCATTTGCTTTCTGGAGCCAAGGTAATTGAATGGTAATTGAACGTTCATAGGTTAATATAACAAAACTGGCAAGTCTGCTACTATCACAGAGGACAGCTTTCAAAATTGGTATGGTCTAGGAAGACCTCCTTGACTGAATAAATATTTTTAACTTGTTTTCTCCAACTTCATCTTTGGGTTAGTAGAAAATTTAGTAGTTCTTTCTAAGATGATCTAGAATTTTCTCAAATAAACAAGTATAATGTTTTTGACCAGAAAAAAAGTTACCAACCAACTAACCAACCAATAAACCAAAAGCAAAATACCGAAAATAGTTTTGGTAGTTTACTTTGCATAGTTAGGTAAAAATTTAAAAATTCATGTAGTTAAACAATATAAATTAAATAAGTTCTTAGAACTTGCATAAGTATTGATTTTTCTTCTACCTTGTTGGAATCTTGGATTATCTTCACATTGTCTGCTCCAAATTTATCTGCATAGAGCTTGAGTAGTCTTTGGGAAATCTCAGAGAGACCTGTCAGCTTAGGCTCCTTATAAATATACTCTTTACCTTCTTCTTCTTCAAAAAAACCCTATGAAACATAACGAATCACCAATTTTATTAGAGAATGCCAGTCCTAAGTCACAAGCAAAACAAAAAGCTATTTACTTAAAAAACTATTTCCAGTCTTTTGTTTGTCATCGAAGTCACTGATTAGCACCCTACACAATTCAAAATCAGAGAAGACCAAGTAAAGAAAACACAATTTCATGTTATAATCAAATATTAATATAAATATTCCCTAGTTAGACCAAAGAACCTCATGAAATATCTTACAAATATTTTTTCTATTTGTAGCGATCAAGGTAATACTTGCTTGCATATATTTTGGGGGAAGAATGCCCTCATGTGGCAGCCTGGGGTAGAATATAAAAGTCTGGAGTACTTTTTGGCATTATTCAATGAGCAGTGAGTATTATTTTTAATAAGGTTGTCTACAAGTCTTTAAAACTAACATTAAAAACACTGTATGGCTTGTAAAGACATCTAAATGGGTTTACACACATCTCACATCACTTTAGATTACAAAAACCACAACACTTTGTATTGTAGCAGAAATTACATTTGGTTTGCTCTCAAGTATTGCTATTTAAAAAATAACTTTACATCAATATGACTTTAGGGACCCGATGACACTTAGCTATATGTAACTTAACCATTCAATTTACTTTGCTAACAAATATTTTACATTTTTGAAAAGGAAGACTTTACAGGATTAAAAATAGCAATCATGTCATTTTTATTTCACAAAAGCAAATAGGTTTTAGCCTCTATTAATTTTTTTTGTCTGGTTTGAAGTGAGAGGAAAGGAAGATTCCATTATTTGGAGATAACTAGGGCAATCTTTGTAATTCCTTCTTTTTGAAAAGACACAGAAACATTTTTCCTGTGGAATACATATGGCCTCAGAATAATAGATTAAGTTGAGAGTTAAGAAACCAATTGTATCTGATTCCTTCCAATGGCAGAGTTTACTTTTGAAGGAAGAAATAAATTGATTTTGAGGTCTTGGTGAAGATACAAGAGGTCAAAAGGAAACTTAGCCATATTTTTT
>CAUYQG010146865.1:0-42998 GCA_963574415.1 Tarsius wallacei | reverse complement strand
TTCCAAGTAGCTGGAACTACAGGCGCGCGCTACCACGCCCGGCTAATTTTTTGATTTATTGTAGAGATGAGGTTTTGCTTGCCCAGGCGGGTCTCGAACCCGCGGGCTCAGGCAATCCACTCACCTCAGCCTCCCAAAGGCGCGAGATTACAGGCTGAGCCACCGAGCCCGGCTTGTTGTTATTTTTTTAATGATGGCCGATCTGACTGGTGGTATCTCATTGTGGTTTTGATTTGCATTTCCCTGATGATGAGTGATGTTGAGCATTTTTTTCAAATGTTTATTGGCCATTTGTATAACTTATTTTGAGAGATGAATGTTCATATTGTTTGCCCAATTTTTAATGTGATTATTTGCTTTTTTGTTGCTGACTTGTTTGAGTTCTTTGTAGATTCTGGATATTAGTCCTTTGTTAGATGTATAGTTTGCAAATATCTTCTCCCATTCTGTAGGTTGCCTATTTTCTCTGTTTATTATTATTATTATCATTATTATTTGCTGTGCAGAAACTTTTAATTTAATTAAGTCCCACTTATTTATTTTTGCTTTTGTTGCATTTGCTTTTGGGGTTTTAGCCATACATTCTTTGCCTAGGCCAATGTCCAGAAGAGTTTTTCCTAGGTTTTCTTCTAGAACTTGTATGGTTTCAGGACTGATATTTTAGTCTTTAATCCATCTCGAGTTAATTTTTGTATATGGGGAGAGATAATTTTTAAACAACTAGGTAATTACCATCTCCATAAACCAGTGAAACAGATCTATCTGTGTTGACATGGAAAGCTGTCCGTGGCATAGTAAATGAAAAGTTTCCAAAAATGTGTAAGTATTATGATCCTTTTTTTTTTTTAGAAAACAGGATTTATCGAGAGGACAGAAAAGCTCCCACAGTGGGAGGGGACCCGAGGGGGTTGCCATGATCCCTTTTTAAAAAATGTGTGTGTGCCTGTGTGTATGTTCATATGTGCTTTAAAAGAAGTCAGGAAGAGTATACACCAAACTGGAAAGTGCTTCCATTCAGATGTGGGTTAGTGGAAACAGGCACTTTTACTTTTTACCTCACAATATACTTTCTGTGTTGAATTCGTTGTAGTAATTATGCATTATTTTATTATTTTATCATTTTAACACTTTCAGAATGAAAGTGCAGTTCAACACATGATAAATATATTCAAATACACATATGCATGTGTGTGGTTTCACCTACAGCCAATATTTGTTGAGCACATATTATGTGTGCTTGAGAACACCAGTGAGCAAAATTGTGGAAGCTCTCCGCCCTCCAGAGCTTACATTCTAACCCAATTTAGAGGACTATGGAAAGGCTCTGGGAGTGGGGCCAAAGGGCAGTTTTCAATGTTAAATCGGGGGTCAGGTTGGGGCTTAGTGAGAATATGACACCGGAGCCAAGACCTGAAGAAGGTGAGAAAGTGAACCTCTAGACGTCTAAGAAAGAAGCAACCTAGACAGGTGGACCCGCTGATGCAAAGAACTTCTGGCAGTGGAGGGCCTTTTAGAGCAAGGAACAGCGAACGGACAAGGGTGGCTGGGGCGAGTGAGCAGGGAGGGGGAAGGGCGGGAGGAAGGAGGGAACCTGTGTAAGGGCCTCACAGGCCATGGCTGCGACTTTGGCTTAGACTAGGGGTGGAATTAAGAGGACGTTGGACAGAGGATGATGTCGTGGACCAAGATGACATCAGGGAAGGAGGAGAAAATCATCAGAGGCTGACTGTATTTTAAAACTAGAGGCAATAAGATTTTTCGTACATGTTGGGTGTGGGGCATAAGAGAAAAATAAGTGTCATGGTTGTTGTTCTGAGAACTGATCACTGGATTCAGTGGAGGTTACTTATGTCCTTGACCGTGACCTGATTTTGCAGGAGTGTGTGAGCTAAAGCCAGACTGGAGTGAATGTCTTGATGACAGGGAAGAGAGAAATTGGGCAAGTGTAGAACATTCATTTGGGGAGTTCTGCAGCAAAGGGAGCAAACATATGGTGTTGCCTGGCATGGAAGGTAAGGTCAAGAGAAAGGTTTTTTAGTTTGGGTTTTGTTTTTGTCCTAAATGAGAGCATATTAAAAAAGTATGTTTTCATGCTGATAGTAACAATCAGGTAGAAAGAAAAAAATTGGCCAGGTGCAGTGACTCATGCCTATAATCCCAGCTCTTTGGGAGGCTGACATGGGAGGATTGTTTGAGCTCAGGAGTTCGAGACCAGCCTAGGCAACATAGTGAGACCTTGTCTCTAACAAACAAACCAAAAAAAAAAAAATTAGCTGAGCATGGTGGTACCATGCCTTTAGTCACAGCTACTTGGGAGGCTGAGGGGAACACAACATCAATAAGTGTACCTGATCTCAAACCAGGCAAAGTGGGGACCAAAGGGAGACACAAATTTTACCTGTGTGAGATCCACTTGTATACCTAATCCTGAATTGTACCCCACATTTTAAAAATAAAAGAAAATTTAAAAGAAAATAAATTTTAAAAATTAAAAAAAAAGAAAATAGGTATGACAGCAGGACCTATTTCATAGAGTAGTTATGAAGATTAAATGATATAATGCTCATAAAATGTCTGGAATTTAGCAAGTTCTTAATGAAAGTTAACTATTATCATTAATTTTATTATTATTATTATTATTACTATTCCTAGAGTCTGTCTTAAACTGTATTGACTAGGAAAATAAGAGATTACAATAGTTCTTACCATTATTCTGACTCTTTCTCCCCAGAAAATAACCAATAAGGTTTTGTGCCCAGGAGGTGATTTAAGAGTGTGTGTATAGGGTAAATCCCAAGTGGATTGGAGATCTGACTAAATGTCAAAAATGAAGCCCAAATAAATTATAGAAGAAAATGAGGATTAATTTATAACTGGGAAGTGGGGAAAACTTTCTTAACTAGGACTTCTATCCAGAAATAAGAATATTAGAAAAGATCAATCTGATCACACAATTTTAAAAAATAATCTCATGAAAAATCATTATAACAAAGTCAAAGAAAAAATGACAGACTGGGGAAAAAATATTTGCAACTTGTATCACAAAGGAATATGTGACAATTGGGATTCTAGCAGAAACCAGAATTCACTCCCAAATCACTACAATAAAGAGATTTTAATGATGGCATTACGTACAGAGCTGCGGGTAGGGTTAAGGGAACAAAACTAGGAATGTGAAACACCCAAAGCACAAGCAGCACCAGATATCCTTAGCTCCCCGGGGCTGAAGACGGCAGAGGAAGAAATATTGTCATCAGACAGCTGAACTGTTGACAAACAAGTGATCCTTGGAGCTTGGTCTAGGAGGGGGCAGTCACTGCTGAGGCAGGGAAAGAAGCGCGAAATCCCTGGACCTCTCTTTCATTCCTTCTTCTATTCTTCTGCCAGTGTCTCCCATAGGCCACATCAAACCAGATGCTAATTTATGGAGGAATTAGGGTTATGCAATATGTAGGACAGCTGGATCACTTGGGAGGTGGCAAATAGATCATAACCAGCACAAGCCAATGTCTCGAATATGGAAAGAGCTGTTGAAAATTAAGAAGCAGCTGGGTGCAGTGGCATGTGCCGGTAATCTCAGCTACTCAGGAGGATCCCTTGAGCTCAGTACTTCAAGACCAGTCTAGGCAACAAAGAGAGACTTCCATCTCAAAAAAAAAAAAAAAAAAAAAGCCTACAAAATTTAGATGCAAGATACCAAAAATTTAACTTAAAATGGGATGATTTATAGAAAAAAATGTAAGCTGCCCCATAAACACATGAAAAGATGCCCAGTTTAATTCCTAATAAGTGAAACACAAATTAAAACTAACGTAAGACCAGGTGTTGACAAGAAGGTGAAGCAGACAGTACTCTCATTCACTGCTGTTGGAATGGTAACTTGGCAAAATCACTTTGCAAAACCGTTAACCAATCTCTACCAAACCTAAACATACACACCCTATGACCTTGGCCATTGCACTCCTGGCAGAAATGGATACATGTGTTTACAAAGTAAGTGTATTGGAATGTTTAGCACTATTTACAACAATCTCAAACCAGAAACTATCTAAAGGCTCATAATTAATAGAATGTATTAATAAACTAAGAGGCAGGGCCCAGGGATTGGTGGCTCACACCTGTAATCCAAGCACTTTGAGAGGCGGGAGGATTGCTTGATCTCAGGAGTACGAGACCAGCCTGGGCAATATAGTGAGACCTTGTCTCTACAAAAATACAAAAAACTTAGGCAGGCATGGTGGTGCACACCTGTAGTCCCAGCTACTCAAGAGGCTGAGGTGGAAGGAGGATTGTCTGAACCCAGAAGTTTCAGTCTGCAGTGAGCCAGTATCGTGCCAGTGCACTTCAGCCTGGGTGACAGAGTGAAACCCTGTCTCAAAAAAACAAAAATAATAACTTAAGAAGCCGGGCTCGGTGGCTCAGCCTGTAATCCTGCGCCTTTGGGAGGCTGAGGTGAGTGGATTGCCTGAGCCCGCGGGTTCGAGACCCAACTGGGCAACTTGGCGAGACCTCATCTCTACAATAAATCAAAAACAAAATTAGTCGGGCGTGGTAGTGCGTGCCTGTAGTTCCAGCTACTTGGAAGGCTGAGGCTGAAGGATCGCCGGAGCCCAGCAGGTCGAGGCTGTGGTGGCCGTGAGCAGCCACTGCACTCCAGTCTGGGCGACAGAGTGAGACTCCAACTCAAAAAAAATAAAAATAAAAATAATTTAAGAAATATTCATACAATGGAATACTGTATGAGAATGAATGACTTTACAACCATATGCATCAATATGGGCAAACCTCCCAGGCACAGTGACTAGTGTTAAAAAAAAAGACCCTAAGGATTATTTGATATGATTTCATTTCTAAAAAGTACAAAAAGAGGTAAAACTAATCTCTGCTATTAGAAGTCAATGTCGTGGGACTATAGAGGTGGGCCGTGACTGGAAAGAAACATGCAGGGGATGGTGCTATTAGTTTTCTGGCTTTTGGCTTTTGATTTGGGCGTTGGTTGCACAAGTGTGTTCACTTTGTGAAAACTTAGTAAGTTGTACTTTTGTGATATGTGCACTTCATGGGTGTATACTATACTTCAGTAAATTGGTGTTTTGAAACTATGCTAACATACCATATTTCATCTGTTAGACTGACAAAAATCCAAAAGTGTGACACCATACTCCATGACAAAGCCTTGGGGAACAGGCACTCTCACCCAAGCTGCAAAGGATACAGAAGCTCTGTGTCCCTCCCCCGAGCCTTGGCCCCTGCACTTCTCCCGGTTGGCTGCCCCTGACTTGCGTCCTCTGCAAGAAACCAGGAGTAGTAAAGTGCTTTCCTGAGTTCTGTGCGCTGTAATCCCAAATGACTGAACCCGAGGAGGGGGCCATGGGCACTCCTGACTTGAAGTTGAGTCAGTCACAAGTACTGGGGGCAGCCGACGCAGTGGCTCACGCCTGTAATCCCAGCACTTTGGGAGGCGGAAGCGGGAGGATTACCTGAACTTAGTGGTTCGAGACTCACCAGAGCAAAATGGCGAGACCTCGTCTCTACAATAAATCAAAAAATCCAGCTAGGCATGGTGGCACATGCCTGTGGTACCAGCTACTTGGAAGGCTGAGCCGGAAGGACCACCTGAGCCTAGTAGGTCGAGGCTGCAATGTCCAACCTGGGTAACAGAGTGAGACTCCAACTCAAATAAATAAATAAACAAACAAACAAACAAACAAGGACTGGCAGTACTGGGAGCTCAGGACTTGTGACTAGCATCTGAACTGGGGGCAGTCTGTGGGCTGAACCCTTAGCCTACGGGTTCTGCACTAACTCGGGTAGTCAGTGTCGGCGTTGAATTGAATTTTTGGACACCCTGTTGGTGTTGGAGAATGGGCAACTTGATTAGTGTTGGAAAAAAACCTCAAATGCACACACCATATATTTGGTGTCAGAAGGGAAAAAAAACCCTCAAATACACACGTTTATCTTTTGCTGTATACAGCAGCACTTCTAGGAATTTATCTCAAATATGAAATGTTGCAGATAAAAGGCAGCATCATTTGTGATTACAGAAGACTGGAAACACCCAAATGTCTGTCAACAGGGGTTTGGTGGAATAAATTAGGATTCAGCAGTACAGAGGAATGAAGAACATTTTTATGAACTAACATGCAGTGGCCTCCAAAGTGTATTAAGTGAGAAAAGCAAGGTGCAGGAGTGTTTGTTATATATTATCTTTTGTGTGAGAAGAGAATATGAATAAACAGATATTTGCTTATTTTAAAAGTTGAAAAACATACCAAAAACTAAAAAAAAAAGATGGTTTTCTGTAAGGGAAAAGGACAAATGGGTAGAGAGAACAAAAAAGAAAGATTTCTAGGAAAGATTCCTTGTATGATTTTGACTTTGAAACTGTTCTTGGGCTGAAGGTGTCAAAGTCAAGGTGTTAGCTAAGCCTGGCTCTTATATGGATGCTCTCCAAGGATTCAGCTTCCAAGCTCCTTCAGGTTGTTAGCAGAACTCAGTTCCTTGCCACTGCAGGACTGAGGTCTCATTTCCTTGCTGGCTGTCAATGGAGTCATGTTCTGAGAGGCTGCCTGCCCTCACGTGACCCCTCATCTTCAAATTCAGCAAACGTGTGTCAGATCTTTCTCATACTCTGATCTCTCTGGCTTCTCCTTTTCCCTTTCACCCAGAGAGAGCTCTTTGCTTTAAGGACTCATGTGATTAGGTCAGACCTACCTGAATAATATCCCTGTGTCACATAATAACAATCACAGTAGTGATATTGTATTATATTCATAGGTCCTGAGGATTAGGGAAGGACATCTTTATGAAATAACCTTTGAATTCTGCTACAACAACATAGAAAAACAGAAAAAAATATCAAGTGAGTTTAGAATGTAGTAATTTTTTTTTTTTTTTGAGCTAGGGTCTCACTCTGTTGTCCAGACTGGAGTGCAGAGGCACAATCACAGCTCACTGCAGCCTCCAACTCCTGGGTTCAAGCCATCCTCCTGCATCAGCCTCCCAAGTAGCTGGCGTTGCAGGCATGTGCCACTATACATGCCTAATTTCTTTTTTTTTTTTTTTTTTTTTGGTAGAGATAAGGCCTCACTATGCTACCTAGGCTGGTCTCAATCTCCTGGGCTCAAGCAATCCTCCCCACTCACCCTCCCAAAGTGCTGGGATTACAGCTGTGAGCCACTGTGCCCCGCCACAATGTAGTATTTTGACTTACTTCTCTAGTGGGATATATTCTTGGGACACAAAGAATCTAAAAAAAAAGAAAAAAAAATCCTCAATCTCATTTAGTTGTCAGTGATACTTTTGCATTGCCTTTTGGAACAATTAAAGATATTATGTAGGAAAAAGCAAATCTGTAATTATGTTTTTGCTGTGAGACCTGCAATTTTTAGTGAAGAATAAAAAGAACAAATATAAAAACGAAGAGCAGGTGTGGTGGCTCACACTTGTAATCCCAGGTACTTGAGAGGTTGGGGTGGGAGGATCTCTTGAGGCCCAGGATTTCCAGGCAACACTGAGCTCTGATCAGACCACTGCACTCCAGTCTGGACAACAGGGTGACATTGTCTTTAAAAAAAAAATAAAAGAGGAAGAAGAGGTTAAGTAAAAACCTGCAAAGAGTGATTTACTTTGCAAATGTCAGTATGAACTCATGATTTTTTCTCTTTAAAAAGTATTTGCTAACCCTGTCCACTCAAAAAGTAAAAAGAAGTGATGCCACAGAAGCAAATGAGCACTCCTGTAGCAATGAACACTCCTTGCAACCGGTTGTGCTCTCAAAATACCACTTGTCATTAAGAGTAACTAAGGCTCCTTGCAGGAATGGATTATTCCAGTTCTGGCCAAAAATTTGTTTAAAATAACTCCGGAACATCTCATACCAGAGAAGAAAGGAGATTTCAAAAACCAGTGGGGTCATTTCAGAAAGTTATAAGAGCTGATCTGAAGGGACAGTGTGAGCATCAAGAAGAATAATTGCAGTGGATAGGAACATACCTGATAGAGTCTGAGTGTTTGTCCCCTTCAAAACTCATGTTGAAACTTAATCCCCAATGCAATATTATTAAGAGGTGGGGCCTTTAGGAGGTGATTGGGTCATGAGAGCTCTGCCCTCATGAATGGATTACCCACTAATGGGTTAATGAATTAATGGATTCATGGGTTATTATGGGAGTGACTCTCTCTCATGTGCCCACCTTGCCATGCGATGCCCTCCATCACCTCAAGACTCTGCAGACAGTCCCCATCAGCAAAAAAACCCTCACCAGATCCAGCCCCTTGACCTTAGGCTTTCCAACCTCCAGAACTGTAAGACATATATTTCTTTTCTTTATAAATTACTCAGTCTCAGGTACTCAGTTACAGCAACAGAAAACAAAAACAATATCCAATACAGAAAAATCTTTGAGTTTATAGTTTGTTTTTAATTATTCGTCACCATTGGTGATTGCTAGGCAATCAACTCATTCCTCTGGAAAATTAATAAATAAAAGGAAGGAATCAGACATTTGTCCCACTTTTCCTGTAGGAACTTCAGTCTAGTGTAACCACACTGGATATTTTTGAAGCTTTTAGCATCACAGTTTCAGTTTACAAGCAGGCAGTTTTAGTTTTTGTTGTTCTTAGTGACAGGATCTTGCCCTGTTACCCAGGCTGGAGTGCAGTGGAGCAATTATGACTCACTGCAGCCTCAAACTCCTGGGCTGAAATGACCTTCCCACCTCAGCTTCCCAAGTAGCTGGGCTACAGGTACACACCAACACACCCAGTTATTATGTCTTTCTATATATATATTTTTTGAGTTGGAGTCTCATTCTGTTACCCAGCCTGGAGTTCAGTGTCACGCTCATGGCCACCGCAGCCTCGACCTACTGGGCTCAGGCAATCCTTCCACCTCAGCCTTTCGAGTAGCTGAAACTACAGGCATGTGCCACCGTGCTCGGCTGATGTTTTGATTTATTGTAGAGATGAGGTCTCACCAAGTTACCCAGGTTGGTCTCGAACCCGTAGGCTCAGGCAATTCTCTCATCTTGGCCTCCCAGTGCTGGGATTATAGGCGTGAGCCACTGCGCCCAGCCTATTATTTCTTTTTTAGAGATGGGGTCTCACTATTTTGCCAGGCTGCTCTTGAACTCCTGTCCTTAAACAATTCATCCATCTCAGGCTCTCAACGCTCTGGGATTACAGGCATGAGCCATTCCATCCTGTGCATTTCTTTTTTTTTGAGTCAGAGTCTCACTTCGTCACCCAGACTGGAGTGCAGTGGCCGCTCCTGGCCACCGCAGCCTCGACCTGCTGGGCTCCGGCGATCCTTCCGCCTCAGCCTTCCAAGTAGCCGGAACTACCGGCGCACGCTACCACGCCCGGCTAATTTTTTGATTTTTTATTGTAGAGATGAGGTCTCGCTTGCCCAGGCGGGTCTCGAACCCGCGGGCTCAGGCAATTCACTCACCTCGGCCTCCCAAAGGCGCTGGATTACAGGCTGAGCCACCGAGCCCGGCTCTGTGCATTTCAATGTAACCAAAGAACTCTTAGGAAGAGTTCTTCTTCTTCTTTTTTTTTTTTTTTTTTTTTTTCAGAGTCACACTCCTGTGGCCCAGGCTGGAGTGCAGTGGCATACTCATGGCTACCCCAGCGTTGACCTGCTGGGCTCCAGTGATCCTTCTGCCTCAGCCTTCCAAGTAGCCAGACCTCAAGTACGTGCTACCATGCCTGGCTAATTTTTTGATTTATTGTAGAGATGAGGTCTCATCAAATTGCCAGGCTGGTCTCGAACCCGCGGGCTCAGGCAATGCACTCACCTCAGTCTCCCAAAGCTCTGGGATTATAGGCTGAGCCACTGAACCCGGCTGGAAAAGTTCTTCTTACTAGAAAAATTCCAGCCAACAAATGCAAAAGGAAAAATAGAATTTTGAAATCACCATCTTGCAACCTTTAATGAGATGATGGCTATAGGCCACAATCATCAATGTATACCAAGATGCTTAGGTGAATAGTTGATGAAGACCTGGTCAATCTTAGTATCACACACACAAAAAGGAACGCATCAGGAACTACACAGCACCAACTAGGAAGTATTATCGAGTAAATCTTGCAAAGGGGAATGAATGTTAAGCAGAAAAGAAAGTCAAAACATATCTATGACAAACTTCAAGCAATAATTACTGACTCAGTTAACTACCAGCTGAGAGAAAGACCCAACAGAAAAGGGACAAAGTCAGAAACATTAACAACACTCCCAGCTGGGCTCGGTGGCTCAGCCTGTAATCCTGCGGCTTGGGAGGCTGAGGTGAGTGGATGTCCTGAGCCCGCGGGTTCGAGACCTGACTGGGCAACTTGGCGAGACCTCATCTCTACAATAAATCAAAAAAAAAAAATTAGCTGGGCATGGTAGCGCGCACCTGTAGTTCCAGCTACTTGGAAGGCTGAGGCGGAAGGATCGCCGGAGCCTAGCAGGTCGAGGCTACGGTGGCCGGAAGTGGCCACTGCACTCCAGTCTGGGCGACAGAGTGAGACTCCAACTCAAAAAAACAAAAAACAAAACAAAACACTCCCCTACCTACCTCATGAGCCTCCCCTGAGCGAGCTTTCTCCCCTCTGTTTATTGTCAGTTTACTGCAGTGATCATTTTGAGTTGCCTCTTAGCCATTGGCTTTGGCCAACAACAAGAATCTAAACCCAGAGTACACGGAAGATATCCTGTCAGATGAAAAATATATGTTTTTGAAAACAAGTACACTTCAGGCTGGAGAAAATTAACTTTTTTCCCCCATGAAACCTGAATCACCAGAGAAGTTATAGGTGTATTTTCTTTTCTGTACACTTTGTTCAGCTGCAGAACTCAAGAGCCTTTATTGTTGTTAGAATATCAAATTTCTACCTTTCTATTCTTATCACCATTGCCTTTTTAAAAAATCATCTCACACATGACCCTTTGAAGGAGAAATTATGGTGTAGATGGAAGTCCACGGGTTGAGAGTCAAAAGACTGGATTCTGATCCTGACTGTCTCCGGGTTGCTGATGATCAGCACTCCACAGTGAGGTGGGGATTAAGAGTCAGATACTCAAACTACAAGGAACTTAGAAAATGCAGGAGACACCCTTGTGGAAGTTGGAACTGGAAACCAATTCCTGATCAAAACCCCAAATGTCCATGCCATAAGAGGTAAGATTGACAAATGGGACCTCATCAAACTGAAAAGTTTCTGCAAAGTGAAAGAAACTATCAAGAGAATGGGGAGACAGCCCACAGAATGGTAAAAATTATTTGCCAACTGTATATCTGGCAAAGGCCTAACATCTAGGATCTACAAGGAACTCAAACACACTGAAAAGAAAAAAACAAACAGCCCTATTAAAAAGTGGGCAAAAGATATGAATAGATACTTCTCAAAAGAAGACATACAAGCAGCCAACAGATACAAGAAAAAAATGCTCAGCCTCACTAATCATCAAAGAAATGCAAATTAAAATCGCACTGAGATACCACCTAAGTCCAGTCAGGGTGGCTATCATCAATAACTCAAAAAACAGCAGATGCTGGAGAGGATGAGGGGAAAAGGGAGCACTTCTACACCGTTGGTGGGAGTGTAAACTAGTACAATCTCTGTGGAAAACAGTTTGTTGATTCCTAAAAGTTCTAAAAATCGACCTTCCATATGACCCAGCAATCCCCCTTCTGAGAATATGCCCGGAGGAACTCAAATCACTCTATGAAAAAGATACCTGCACACGCATGTTTATTGCAGCATTATTCACAATAGCAAAAACATGAAACAAACCATGCTGCCCATCAAAAGTGGACTGGATAAAAAATGTGGTACATATATATGATGGAATATTACGCAGCCATAAAAAGCACAAATTATGAACTTTGCAGCAACTTGGGTGGACTTAGAGTCTAGAATACTGAGTGATCTATCTAACTAAGTACCACATGTTCTCACTCATAAGCAGACCCTGAATGATTATCATAAGAAGGGGATTGCCAGTGAGAAACTAATGGGGAGGTGGGGGGGGGGGGGGGGCGGCACACATAATAAGTAAGGGTACCTGATCTCAAATCAAGCGAAGTGGGGACCAAAGTCAGACCCAAACTTTACCTGTATATCTAATCTTGAAGTGTACCCGACATCCTTTAAAAAAAAAAGTCATATACTGGCAAGCGAAGGGGCTGGAGAGGTGAAGACTTCCCAGGCTGACAGTCCTGGAGACCTGTTAAAGGGCTAAAGAAACACCGCCAGACCAGGGCAAAAAGCACAGGAGGTCTTCCCTCTGGGACCACGGAGGGAGTCAGTGATCGGGATGGCTGCAGAGGAAACGCCCCCCCCCCGGGGGGGGAGGGGCAGGGGCCGGGAAACTCTGCCCAAGGTCATGCCAAGAGTTGATGGTTAAGAACTAAGTTTTGAGAGGCGGTAAGGTTCCTGTCAACTGTCATATCGTGGCCAACTTAATGTCATGACTGGTTTGTGCTTCCTCAGGTGGTGAAGGAGAGAAAGGCAAGTGTGCCCAGTCATCTGTATCCATCAAGACAGCTCTCAAACTCCAAAGCCATGTTTTCTGTTTGGGGCATCTTTTTTTTTAGTTCTTTTTATTTTTTCCTGGGTTATCTGAGCATTTTCTTTTGAAGTTACTCATGAGACATTTCTATTAGGAAATTTAGAAAAGAGAAAAGACATTTTTCTCTCCCCTCTGGCTAGGGAAGCAGAGGGCCCCTAGTGGCCAGTGTTGGAGATGCAGTAGCCCCAGCCCAAGGCCTGGTGGACCTAAGATTTAGAGGATAAGAAGGGCTCTGGGCCCTTTGAGGGTCTCTGTAAATGGAGTGGGGGGATACTGGGAGGTAGGAGGATGTGGGGAGGTGGGGGGTTGGAAGAAGTAAAAAGGGTATGGGACAGAAATAAGTGGGGAGGGGGAGGGAAGGGGGAGAGAAAAAACAGAAAATGAAGAAATATCAATACAGGTCATAAAATATATTCAATATTTACATTTAGCAAGTAAATACTTTAATAATATTCTCCAATACAACATAATAATTCATTTTTTAACAAGAAAAATTAGAATCATTGAAGCATTTTTGATTGATATAAACAATAGAATTCTTGCCAAAAAAATAATACAGTATTGCCGGGAGAATTGCTTCAATTTCAGTTTGAATAACGACCACATGTCACATATAAGGTATAGTCTCAGTAGAATTTAAAATGTCCCCTCACCAGTGACAGTGTTCTTCCATATAGTTGTGCTGACAACAAAAAATGTATTAAGAGATTAATGTTACCAGTGCAGTAAACAGGTAAGGGGACATAAATTTAAGGTTGAATGATTAATATTTCATTTTTTCAGTCCTGTCAGGGTGTCTCTGTTACTTGTAGCATTATTTGGTGATCAGGATAAAAGTTTAAATTTGAGGCCCTTTGGAAAGGGGAGTCCTCACTCAGGGGCTCTCCTGATCCACACCCCTAATTCCTCCCTCTTGATAAAGCCTGCGGTACAGTGAGCCTGTGATCCCCAAACCCTATTACCTATTAAAATTACATGTAGAGCTTAAAAAAAATTCTTGGTCTCTCCCTACCAAATGAATGTTTCTGGAGGCGCATTGTCCTTGGACTACCATTTGGAATGAAGGCCTTGCTCTCTCCTACACTGCTGGTGAAAGTGTGTTTGCACAGTCATTTGTAAAACAATTGGCAATATCTAGTAACTAAAATAAATAAATACATACCCTTTGATCCAGAAATACCACAGAAATAAAAGCACCACTACAGAAGAATATACATATGCAAGAAAGTTTGTTGCAACATGGTCTATTGCAGCAAAACATATAAACAAAGTAAATGCTCATAAAGGAAAGGTTGAATAAACTGTAGAGGAACCACACAATGGATTCTATGTTAAAGTGATATCAATTGACCTGGAAGGATTTCATAATGTATATTGTTAAAAAAAATATAGCAATAACTTTAAAAATGTATCTTGTAAGAGTATATGTGTATAAAACTGTGTATTACAAGAAATATAGAAAGCAGATAATAGCCAACCCCTCAAATACCTGTGTTATTATATGGTTGTATGACTATGGAGAAATGTATGGGAAAATATACACCAGACTCTGTTTCTGCTTTTGGGGAGGGGTAGCCACAGAGAGCAAAGAATGTTGTAAGGCGGGGAAAAAAATCACAAGACTATAGAAATGCATTGGTGTGTGTGTGTGTGTGTGTGTGTGTGTGTGTGTGTGTGTATGAAATAAAAATATATAACTATGATATGCTTACATATAATACATAAAATATATAGAATATATTGAAACAATTAGACTGTAAGATCATGTAATAGAATGACTATTTAAAATATAGACTATAGCCGGGCTCGGTGGCTCAGCCTGTAATCCCGCGCCTTTGGGAGGCTGAGGTAGTGGATTGCCTGAGCCCGCGGGTTCGAGACCCACCTGGGCAAGCGAGACCTCATCTCTACAATAAATCAAAAAAATTAGCCAGGCGTGGTAGCGCGCGCCTGTAGTTCCAGCTACTTGGAAGGCTGAGGCGGAATGATCGCCGGAGCCCAGCAGGTCGAGGCTGCGATGGCCGGGAGCAGCCACTGCACTCCAGTCTGGGCAACAGAGTGAGACTCCAACTCAAAATAAATAAATAAAAAATATAGACTATAAATTCTACCTAGGATATTGTTACAAATATATAAATATTAAGTGTGCAAATGGAAACTTCTAGAAAGTGACAAAGATAAGCGAAAATTGATTTGATTTTTTAAATGAGACCACGAGTACATTTCTTCTTGGATTTGTATGTAGTACAGAAACTGTAATTATGTAAGGTGTTTCATTTTTGGCTTTTGTTTTAAGAGAAAGAAAAAAAAGAAACCACTGCCCTGGACTTTAGTGGAGAAGGATTGCTTTCCTTATATGGTGCAGTGAAAAGAGCTTAGACTTTCTGGCCAGCCGCTCTTGTGAGTTTTGATTCTATCACTTGTGACCTAAAGTGAGATATTTGACCTCTCTAAGCTCTGGTTTCTTAAACTATAAAATGGAGACAGTCATTGTACTTGCCTTGTGGGCAAAGAGCTTAGTTCAGTCCCTCCATGCAGTAAACTCCCAAGAAATGTTAACTGTTTGTGGCTGATTAATTTATTGTGGTATTCATTTGTATTTTATTTTGGTTTTTACTGTTACGAAATTATTCAAGAGGAAAACAAAAGTGATCTGTATTGTGCTCTCCCTATTCCAAAGGGTAGCCAAGTTTTCGTACTCCTGTGCACCCGGCGAGATTTGTGTTGTTTGGTGGCAGAGGGTAGGAGGCAGATACGCAAAATCAGACACACTAGAGTTCTCCAAAATGAGAAGGAGGGAGAACTCCTCCTGCCCCTCCTGAAGCCTGGGGAGAGGGTAGGATCTCAGAGAAGGGATGGAAACCCTCAGGGGCTGGGCACAGGTCGCAGAGCTTTGCAGGCGGGCATGGTGAGCATCTTGGCCAAGACCAGAGGGGCCTCTTTCCAGAATTTTCTCTGCATACGATCTCGAACCCTAGGACCTGTGTGTTATCCTAAGGATAGGGCAGACCGTGGTGGGGTGAAATGTCCCTATTCTATTTGACCAGGGGTTTGAGTTAGATTTAATATGGTTTAAAGAAAAAACATAGGAATGTCTCATGGGGTTACAATAACCTATTAAGTTATTATTTTTCTTATTCACTTGATTACTATGGAATACCGGGATTTAGCTGATACACTTAGCCTCAGCTTCCTCATCTGTAAAATGGGCAATGATAATACCCAGCTCACAGAGTTGTGGTGTGTGAAGAATGGAGTGTGTATATTACAGTGTCTATGGCTGTTGCTAACTGACCACTGTTATTGTCCCTCTTTTCATTCTCCTTGGTATTCCTAGTTCTTGCCTTGAAATGTGATGCTTCAGCTCTTGGAATAATTTCTTCCTTCTCTACTATTTGGATCCTACTTTGTCCTTGAAGTCCTGGCATAAGTGCTGTCCTTTTCCTTCCTTTTCTGACCACCAGGCAACGTTCCTTTCTTGGAACTCCAGGGACACCTGCCTTGCTCTTTCTTCCTTCACACAGTGACAATTCTGAAGTGTCCTCGGCATGGTTAGCATTGGGAGAGAAAGTAGACAAAGTCTTTGCCCTCACAGAGCTCACATAAGCAGATTGCCTCCATGTTTTTTTATAGGTAGATGCCTCCTTTCCCAAATACACTAACTGTCCCTAAGGCCAGACGTGATGTCTTTTGCCTCAGCATTATCTAGAGCAGGCAGCACCTTCAGTACCAGAAGATACACAATGAATGTTCTCTTGGATAAGTGTGCCTTTAATCAGACCATTCCTCCTTCCCCTTACTTGCATATCTAAATCTCTCTTATATACTGAACTTGACTCTCAAGTGGCTGATCCTGGTGCTTCGATCCATGTCTCCAGCCCCAGTCCAGCACACACCAAGCTCATGCATTTTGGAATACACAGAATAATACAATCTTAGAAAGATGGCTGATTGAGGAGGAGTATCGTGGACGTTTGGGATTCTGGGATGAAGCTCACATCGTTAGCCCCATTCTTTACCTGCTCAGTCACCTGAGCTGACCCAAGTTACTCTTACATTTTTAGCACAACAAAGAGAAAAATCACTGGGGATTTCTAGAGTTCTGTGTTAGCAGTCCAGTAATGGTATTCTGTATCTTTTCCACATTTGCTTCATAACCGAGTTCTCCACTCAGAAAACAGAGCCACATGTTTGAATATCTTTAACCACTACAATGACTGACATGTGTATAGCAATTAATGGTTTATAAAGAGACTTCACAGTTATAAGCAAGCTAAGGCATAATATATGAGGCTACCTAATATATGAGGCTGTTACTATCATTACTACACTTACTTTTACAGTTATGTTACAGAGATTTTTAAAAACATTACCTGTCATCAAACAGTCAGGATGTAACAGATCCAAGAAACTACCAGGTCTGCTGACTCCAAACCTTATGTTTGTCACTTTAAAACACAAGGTTATTTTCTTTCCATAACTTTTCCTAAAGTCAACCTCAAAGATTTTATTAGTACTTAGGGAAGAAAAAGGCTTATGCACTCAGTCACTTCTTGGCAAGCCTAGTTTATGGTCAAGCTTAAGTAACCACCCTTGGTTTTTAGCACTCTGCCATTTATTAAAGGAGGAACCACTATCGCTCCCAGATGGTTTGACACCAGATGTGCTTTTTGGAAGGAAAAAAAGAGAAAAATGTGTCTTAGGGGGATAGTTAATAGGAAAGAGATTAGCAAGCTTAATGTGATATTGCAATTGAGTTGATGTGCCTTTATTAGGAGATACTTACTAAACTGAATTATGGTTATGTAGAAATCAATTAGCTCCAGCTCTGATAGGAAAAGATAATTGTTTTCATGTTGACATAATAACAAAGTTCCAAATAATCTGTGACTCTTTCTTTGTTCTGCAACTTGAGACAACTGATATATTTCTCTGAACCCCTCTGAGCATTTGTAATGGCCGGCTTCTATTTCTCCTTTACTGATAAGCTAAAGTCTTATATCCGAGTCGTGTCCCCAGTGAGAGTAGGCAACAATTTTTCATTTTAAAAAATGTACTTGGATGCAATCAACTTCTGCTCTTCTCTCAGCCACTCACCTGAGTCTTCTGCATCTTCTTTCCCTACCCCTTACCCTGCTGGAGTATTCATGTTCTCATCCCTGTTGGGCCTCCCTCCTTTCTGAACTTCCCAAGGTCTAAATTCTCTCACTCTCTTTCTACCCCCTCCCTCCTTTCCCCCAGAACCTGGCATCTCCCTACATATTTGGGGGACGAAGAGATTGTGGATGGGATACTCAAGGAGAGTACAGAGGAGATCCTTTTTTCCACTTAGCTCTTTTGTTATAGGAAAAAGACGCAGCCAGTTTTTCTCAGACTCTGAGGGGCTTGGTGTAAGGATACACAAAAGAACAATGCGGTCTCAGCTCAGGGTCTCAGGTCTTCCCTTATTTCCCCATGACTGAGTCTCTGCCTTCAGTGATCGGTCCCTCTTTTCTTCCTGTATATTGGATGCTTTGATGCACAATAACATTCTGTGGATGGGACTCTGTCTTCCTCTCCTTACTCCTGTTGAACTAGAGCCCGCTCCTGGTGATCACATCTATAACTGTCACCCTCTTATGGCCAGATCTTTGACCTGAATTGGCCCTTCCCCTCTTTTCACCCTGCATCATTCACAGGAGCATCCTGGCTTGCCTACTGTTGGACTTTTGGGGGGAGAGCGGGGAGTCTGTCTCCAGAGACATCCTCTTGAGAGAGGAGATAGCTAGAGAAAAGCTAGGCAGAGAGACAGGGAGGGTCCCTTGGTAACAAAGTAGTGAATGACCAGCAGTCCTCTTGGACTGATACACTTGCATTGGTAAATAAGTTCCCTATAATCCCTGCAGGCTAGGACAAGAAAACACTCACTGCTGGGATTGAAAAACAACCAATCTGCTCACTGCTAAGTGCCAACCAATCAGCTCACTATTAGGCCCCTACCCCCAGCTGATTGGTTCTTAGTACTGACCAATCATCACAGCTAGTGTCAAACAAATAGCTCATGTCTAGTGCTAGACAATTGGCTCAGTCTTAGGGCTATTTATATACCAGCACCAGGTTCTGGTCCTGATCAGTAACCCCATTGGGTCCCCTCCTGCTCTGGGAGCTTATCTGTCCTCTTAATAAATCCTGCTTTCCTACCTTCTGGCCATCTGTGTCCCTCATCCCTCCTGGGCATGAGACAAGAACCCAGACCTGAAGAGCTGCAGAAGATCATCAGAGCCAAAGAGCTGTGCTAGCTGAACTGGGGGAGCTGCCAGCAGAAGACAAAACTCTGAAGATGAGACACTTCTGGGGGCTGGCTTGCTAGTCCACCAACTAAGCAACACTCTCAGGGCCTGGCTTTCCTGCCCATTAGAGTCAACACTCCTGGGACTTGGCTTGCCAGCCCATTGTGCTGACACTCTTGGAGCCCAGGCTGACTGGATATAATTCCATATCACTCATACCAACCACCTCTAGAATCCATTCTAATACCTGCCCTGACTCTGTGGGTCAATTTAACTCCCAGTCTGGCCTTCCCTACCATTGATCAAGCCCTGGATAATCTTTCAGTTCCCTTGGATAATTTGTTGATTGACTGTTGTATCATTCATAGACCCACATGGGGTTTGGTGACATAAATACAAGGCCTAACAATTAAGTTCGCGAACTCATCCTGGAAAAAATGCTATATACCTCATTGCTGAATGTCACTATGATCACCTTCAAAGTACTCCCCTTGGGAAGCTATGCACTGACCCTAGTCCACACATCAAAGCATATCAAAGCAATTTTGGAACTCTTTTTCTGGAATGGCCATCAGAGCTGTCATCACATTACCTTTGATGTCCTGAATGTCATCAAATGTCTTCTTTTTAATATTTCCTCTCTCTTCAGGTAAGCAAAAAAGTCATTGAGGGCCAGATCAGGTAAATAGGAAGGGTGTTCCAATACAGTTATTTGTTTACTGGCTAAAAACTGTCTCACAGACAGTGCCATGTAAGCTGATGCATTGTCATGATGCAGGAGCTCCTTCAGGACCATTTTTGCGCACACCTTTCTCATGCCAAGATTTTCAGTTAAAGTTTTCCTGTTTCTTTATTGATGTTTATATGGTCTGCTATGTTTCTCACCATCAGTTGATGATTTTAACGTACAATTCGACACATTTTTGCAGTGTTTTCATGCTTGTTACCAGCTGTCCTGACCTCTCTTCATCAGTGACACTTTCTCTCCCCTGAGAAAAACATTTAATCTATTTGTACACTGCTGTTTTCTTCATGGCATTGTCCCCGTAAACTTGGACTATCATGTCCCTGATTTCACTTCCATTCTTGCCAAGTTTAACAAGAAAATTTAATGTTTGTTTGTTGCCCTAATTCAAACTCTGACATTCTCAAGACAACGATGCTGATGTCCATTCCAGAAAAAGAGTTCCAAAATTGCCTTGACAAAATCGCATAGCTTCCCAAGGGGAGTACTTTAAAGGCAACCATAGTGATATTAAGCAATGAGGTATGTAGCACTTTTTATAGGATGAGTTCACAAACTTAACTGTTGGATCTTGTATGAGTAAGGAAAAAAATCACTACTTTTTAAAAAAAAAAATTGATTTATTTTTAATTGACACATAATAATTGTACATATCTATGGGGTACATAGTGATATTTCAGTACATACAATGGATAGTAATCAGGCCAGGACAATGAGCATATCTAGAATCTCAAACATTTATTCATCATTTCTTTGTACTGGGAACATTCAATATCCTTCTTCTAAATATTTGAAACTAAATGTTATTGTTAACTATAGACATCCTACTGTGATGAAGAACACTAGAACATATCCCTTCTATTTAGCTGTAATTTCATATACGTTAACAAATCTCACCTATCCTCTTCCTCTTCCTACCCTTTCTAGCCTCTGGTATCCTCTATGCCACTTTTTACATCTATGAGATCAGCTTTTTTTAGCTTTCACATTTGAGTAAGAACACGCCATGTTCACCTTTCTGTTGCTGGCTTATTTCACTTAAGATAATGTGCTCCAGTTCTATCCATGTTGCCAATATGACAAGATTTCACTCTTTTTTTCCCTGCTGAATAGTATTTTCTTTATTCTTCTGCTGTTGGACATAGTGTTCATTTCATACCTTGGCCATTGTGAATAGTGCTGTAATAAACAGAGGGTGCAGATGTTTCTTTTATATGTTGATTTATTTCCCTTTGGATAAATGCTCAGTAGTGGGATTGCTGGATCATATGGTAGTTACATTTGTAGCTTTTCTGAGGAAACTTCATGCTGTTCTCCATAGTGGGTATACTAGTTTATATTCTTACCCACAGTGTATAAGAGTTCCCTTTCTCCACATCTTCATCAGTATTTGGTTTTTTTTTCTTTTTTATAATAGCCATCCTAACTGGAGTGAAATAATACTTTATTGTGCTTTTGGTTTGTGTTTCCCTAATAATTAGTGATCTTAAACATTTTTTTCATGTATTTGTCACCCACTTGTATGTCTTCTTTTGAAAAATGTCTATTCCTTTTTTTTTTTTTTTTGAGATAGGGTCTCACTCTGTCATCAAGGCTGGAGTACAGTAGTGTGATTCCAGCTCATCACAGTCTTGACCTCCTGGGCTCAAGTGATCCTCCCACCTCAGCCTCCCATGTAGTTGAGACTATGGGTACATGTCACCATGCTTGACTAATTTTTGTATTTTTTGAGGAGACAAGGTCTCATTATGTTGCCCAGGCTGGCCTTGAACTCCTGGGCTCAAGAGATCCTCCTGCCATAGTCTCCCAAAGTGCTAGAATTAAGGTGTGAACCACTGTGCCTGGCCCCATTTGTCCAGTTCTTAATCAGGAATTTTTATTGTTGTTGAGATGGTTGAGTTCCTTGGCTATTCTGGATATTAATCCCCTCCTGGATGAAGAATTTTCCAATATTTTCTCCCATGTAGGTTGTTTTTGTTTTGTTTTTTTACACTCTGGTTGATTGTTTCCTTTGCTGTGCAGAAGAGTTTTAGTTTGAAATAATCCCATTTGTTTATATTTGCTTTTGTTGTCTGTACTTCTGAAGTCTTATTCATAAAATCTTTTCCAAGACTAATGTCCTGGAGTGTTTCTGCTATGTTTCCTTCAGTAGTTTTATAGTTTCGGGTTTTACATTTAGGTATTTGATCCACTTAGAGATTATTTTTGTATAGGGTGGGAGGTGGGTGTCTAGTTTCATTCTTCTGCATATGGATATCTAGTTTTCCCAGGACCATTTATTAAAGAGATTGTACTTTCCCCAATGTATGTTTCTTGACAACTTTATCAAAAGTCAGTGGGTTAATTTCTGGGTGCTCTATTCTGTTCCTTTGGCCTATATGTCTATTTTTTTTTAATGCCAGTGCCATGTTGTTTTGGTTACTACAGCTTTGTAGTGTATTTTGAAGTCTAATACCATAATGCCTTCAGCTTTGTTGTTTTCACTCAGAATTGCTTTGGCTATTCAGGGTCTTTTATGAATTTCATACAAAGTTTAAGATTGTTTTTCCTATTTCTGTAAAGAATGTCATTGGTATTTTGATAGAGATTGCATTGGATATGTAGATTGCTTTGGGTAATATGGTCATCTTAACAACATTAATTCTTCTGTTCTGTGGACATGAATGTTTTTCCATTTATTTGTATCCTCTTCAATTTCTCTCATCAGTGTTTTATAGTTTTTCTTGTAGGGGTCTTTCATCTCCTTGATTAAATTTATTGCTAGGTTTTTTTTGGTAGCTATTGTAAGTGGAATTTCCTTTTTGATTTCTTTTCAGCTAAATTATTGTTCATGTATAGAAATGCACTGATTTGTATGTTGATTTTATATCCTGCAATTTTACTCAGTTATCAGTTCTAAGAGGTTTTGTTTTGGCAGTCTTTAGCATTTTCAATGTCATGTCATCTGCAAATAGGAACAGTTTGATTTCCCCTCTTCCAATTTGGATATGCTTTATTTTCCTCTCTTGCCTAATTTCTCTGGTTAGGACTTCTAGTACTATGTTGAATAAGAGTGATGAGAGTAGGCATCTTTGTCTTCTTCCACTTCTTAGAGGCAAAGCTTGCAGCTTTTCCCCATTCAGTATGGCATTAGCTGTGGGCTTTTTCATACATGGTCTTCTGTGTTGAGGTGACTTCCTTCTACACCCAATTTATTGAGAGAATTTTTTTATCATGAAAGGATGTTCAATTTTATCGTGATTTTTCTGCATTTATCAAGATGATCATATGGTTTTTGTCCTTTGTTCTGTGTATGTGATGTGTCATATTGATTTATATAAGCATGTTGAACCGTCCTTACATTTCTGGGATAAATCTTACTTGATCATGGTGTATTATCTTTTTGATATGTTTTGGGTTTAGTCTGCTAGTATTTTGTTGAGGATTTTTATATTTATGTTTATCAGGGATATTGACCTGCAGTTTTCTTTTTATGTTATGCCCTTGTCCAGTTTTAGTGTCTGAGTTATGCTGGTTTCATAAAACAAGTTAGAAATAATTACTTTCACTTTAATTTTTTTTGGAATAGTTTGAGAATTGGCATTACTTCTTTAGCAATTTGGTAGAATTCGGTGTGAATCCATCTAGTCCTGGGAGAATTTTTATTACCGATTTAATCTCATTACTTGTTATTGGTCTATTTAGGCTTTCTATTTCTTCTTGGTAAGTTGTATGTGTCTAGAAAATTTTCATTTTCTCTAGGTTTTCAAATTTATTGGTGTATAGTTGTTCAAACAAGTCTCTAATGATTCTTTGTATTTCTATGGTATCCATTGTGACATCTCTTTTTTTCATTTCTGATTTTATTAATTTGGATCTTGTCTCTCTTTTTCTAAAGTTAGTCTAGCTAATGGTTTGCCAACTTGGTTTATCTTTTACAAAACCAACTTTTTGTTTCATTGATCTTTTGTATTTTTTTCAGTTCACTTATCTATGCTCTGATCTTTATATTTCCTTTTTTCCACTAATTTTGGGTTTGGTTTGTTCTTGCTTTTCTAGTTCCTTGATGCATTGTTAGATTGTTTATTTGAAATCTTTCAATTTTTTAATGCATTTGTTGCTATAACCTTGCCTCTTAATACTGTTTTTGTTGTATTCTATAGCTTTTGGTTTTGGTAAGTTGTGTTTTCATTAGTTTCCAGACATTTTAAATTTTCATTATTAATTTTCTTCTTCACCCATTGGTAATTCAGGAGCATGTTGCTTAATTTCCATGCATTTGTAAAGTTTCAAATGTCCCTCTTGTTATTTATTTCTAGCTTTAGTCTATTGTGGTCAGATAAGATACTTGGTATTACTTTACATTTTAAAAGTTTTTTGAGACTTATTTGGTGTCCTAAAATTGACAATTCTAGAGAACGGTCTATGTGTTGATAAAAAGAAGTGTATTCTGCAGCTGTTGGTTGAAATGTTCTTTAAATATCTGTTATGTCCATTTGGTCTAAGGTGCAGTTTAAATTCAGTTTCTGTTGTTGTTGACTTTCTGCCTAGATGAACAGTCTATCTGAGTGGGATGTTGAAGTCCCCAACCATTATTGTACTGGGGTTTAACTCTCCATTTAGAGCAAATAATATTTGCTGTATATATCTACGTGTTACAGTGTTGGTTGCATATATTTAAATGGCTATATTCTCTTCCTGGATTAGTCCCTTTTATTATTACAGTGTTCTTCTTTGTCACGTTCTACAGCTTTTGACTTGAAGTCTATTTTGTTCAATATAAGTATAGCTACTCCTGCTCACTTTTCGCTTATTTTTTGCATGGTATATATTTTTTTCATACCTTCACTTTCAGCTTATGTGTGTCTCCACTGATGAGGTGAGTTTCTCACGGGCAGCAGCTGGATCTTATTTTTAAAAATCCATTCAGCCAGTCTATATCTTTTAAACGGGGAATTCAATCCATTTACATTCAGGGTTATTATTGATAGGTGAGGTCTTACTCCCTACTCTTTTCGTTTTATTGACTGTTTTCTGGTTGTTTTGTATATCCTTTGTTTCTTACTTCCTCTCTTATTGTTTATTTTGGGAGTTTGTTGGTTTTTTTTTTTTATAGTGATAAGGTTTGATTCCCTTCTCTTTCTCCTTTGTGTATTGGCTCTACCAGTAAGTTTTATAGTTTCATGTTTTCATAATGGTGATTGTTGTCTTTTCACTTCTAGATGTAAGACTCTCTTGAGCATTTCTTGTAAAACTGTCCTGGTGGTGATGAATTCCTTTAGTTTTTACCTGTCTGTGAAAGATTTTCTCCTTCATTTTTGAAGGACAACTTTGCTGGGTATAATATTCCTAACTGACTGGGTTTTTTTGTTTTGTTTGTTTTGTTTTCTTCCAGTACTTTAAATATATTATCCCATTCTCTCCAGGACTGTAAGGTTTCTGCTGAGTGAAATCCACTGCTAGTCTAGTAGAAATTCCCTTATATGAGACTTGATGCTTATATCTTGTTGCTTTTAGAATTATTTCTTTGCATTTGACTTTTGGCAATCTGACTATAATGTGAGGACCTGTTTAGTTTGAACCTGTTTAGTTTGAACCTATTTGGGGTTCTTTGAATTTCCTGGACCTGGATGTTCATCTTTCTCCCCCAAGACTTAGGAACTTTTCAGCTCTTATGTCATTAAATATGTTTTCTATACCTTTCCCCTTCTCCTTCTGGAATGCCTATAATACCAATGTTTGTTCACTTAATGATGTCCATAAATTCTGTAGCCTTTATTCATTTTTTTAGTCTGTCTGTGTTATTTCAAATGACCTGTCTTTAAGTTCAGAAATTCTTTATGGACATTAAGTGAACAAATATTGGTATTATAGGCATTCCAGAAGGAGAAGAGGAAAGGTATAGAAAACATATTTAATGACATAAGAGCTGAAAAGTCTGTTGTTGAAGCCCTCAATTGTACTTTTTATTTCATTCACTAGATTCTTCAGCTGTAGGATTTCTGGGTTTAAAAAAAAATCTCTTTGTTGAATTTCTCATCAAATCATGAATTGTTTTCCTCATTTTGTTGAGTTGTCTACCTGTATTTCCTTGTATCTGAGTTTCTTTAAGGTTATTATTTTGAATTATATTTCTGGTATTTTATATATTTCCTTATGATTGTGATCTGACATTGGAGAGCTATTGTGTTCAATTGGCAGTGTCTTGCTTCCTTGCTTTTTCATGTTTGATGTGTTTCTACACTGATTTCTATGCATCTGGTGTAAAAAGTCACCTCTTCCAATTTTATGAACTAGGTTTCTTAGGGAAAGACTCATTTGTATGAATGGGTCCTGGGGTGTCAATTTGATGGGGTGTATGGGCTTCAGTTCTAAGTGGACACAGTAGTGTAATCTCCATGTATCTTTTCCAGCTTTAATTCATACTAATAATATTTGTAGGTGTCTCAGTGGTTTAGGTTGAGAAAATATGTGGTAGTGGAAGCATAGTTTTGCAGGAGGTTAACTCACTAGGCTGTTTCTCAGTTCAGGGGTATGTGTACATGCCACGGTGGGTCAGCCAACCTGGGACTGGGGTTGGAGATACGGGGTTGTTGCTGTGGCCAGGAGCATATGAATGCACTTACTTGGCCAGCCTGATGATGTGCCTACCAGAAGTAACCTGAGGGGCTGTTGCTCAGGCCCAGGATGTGGGTGCACATCTGCTCATCCAGTCTGGGGGTGTGTTTTCCATGGGAAGACCACAGAGTTGTTTCTCAGGCCCAGGACATGGTTTCATGGCTTCTCAGCTAGCCTGTGTGTATCTGCTGGTGGGTGGCCCACAGAGCTGTTTCTCAGGTCTGGGACCCAGGCACAAGGCTGCTTGGCTGGCCTGGGATCATGCCCACCAGGGATGGCCAATCGGGCTGTTTCTCAGAATTGGGATGCAGGCACACAGCTGATGAGCAGACCTGGAGGTGTTTTTGCTGGGGGAAGCCCACAGGGATATTTTCAGGTCTGGGATGCAGCTGCATAGCTTCTTGGCTAGTGTGGGTGTTTGTCTGCTAGTGGTGGCCTGGAGGGCTATTTCTCAGACCTGGGAAGTGGGTGTACAACTGTTCACCAGCCTGGGTGGGGAGGGGCAGTGTGCCAAGGGCAGACTGCAGGGCTGTTTATCAGATCCTGATTGTGGGCACAGGGCCATCAGATGGTCAAGGGACTTGTCCACTGGGGTTGGGGCACTGCAGGGCTGTCTCTTAGACCCTGAGCATGAGTGCATAGATGCTCCCACTTGGGGAAGGGTGTGCAGCAGTTTGACTGGCTCAAGGGCAGGTCCACCATAGGTGGGACTGCAGACTGCTCCTCCAGCTGGAAGTGAGGGCAGTGGGAGTTGGTTTCACTGCTGTACAGGACCAGAGTCACAGCCACTCCTAGGCCCAGGCTCCATGCTGCTGGAGTTGTGGCATTCAGCCATGGGTGAGAACAAGGTGGAATGAAGATGAAGCCCCATTGCAGGAGAGGTGCAGTGGCTACTGGCCCCAGAGAGTGGTGTGCTCCAGAGGTGGCTCTGGTCCCAGGATGGCACCATGCTGCAGCAGCTTGGCTCACAGGGGGTAGATGGTATGTGGACAGAGCACTTATGCTCCTAATCTGGGGCAATGCAGCTGTGTGGATTCCTGACGACTTTCCAAACTGGGCTCAGTGATTGCAAGAACTGTGGGATTCCCCTGATGTGTGGACTCTAGGTGTTGGTGGTAGCCACTGGGGCAGTGAGGATCTTCTGCTTACCTTTTCCCTGCAATGGGAAGTCTCTCCAGATTCCGGGCAGATCCAATCCAGTTTGGCTGCCTCCATGCTGCTCTTCTGGACTTGCAATCATCACAGGTGTGTCTACACTCCCTCACTGCACTCCAGTCAATTCTTAGTTGCTTATTTGTTGCCATGATCCTTTCTTGTGGGGAAAATGAGGACCAGATGTCTCCAGTCAGCCTAATCTCTGCTCCTGAAGAAGAATTTTAAGGAATTTTGACAATAGCTTCAACTTAATGGAGAAACTAGTAGGAATTGGAAGTTCCTTGGAATTAGGAGAAAGCCGACTAGGATAGCAATAAATGGATCTAGGCAAGTAGAAAGGAGAGCTTATGACAGCAGGTGACATATCAAGGCAGACTGTAGAGCTGTGCTTGGTTCAGTGTGGTGCATTCGGAAGGTGGAATCATGCTGTTGAGTCACAAAAGCAATGATTTTATTGCTCTTCTCATTATGACTTGGAAAGTTGGACAGAGTAGCGCACTCTCAGTTCTGGGTCATTTTACCCATGTTTATGTAGACCCAACCCAGTTCTCCCATAGGTGAGGTATGCATTCTCTTTACCTTCACACAGGTTATCCATCATGGAGATTATGGAAGAAAAGCTGAATTCTAGGCTGACTTTTCCTGACACTTAAAAGGTTCCTGGGTCCCATTTGTCCCCAGAGTGTGCGCTGGGGAGGTGAACCAAATTTAAAAGGCCTTTAAAATTGTTTCGTTATTAAAAGTATGGTTTCATTATTGAGATTTTAGAATAATTGGGTTTTCAGAAATCTCGTTTTTGGACTACATTATAAAGTTATTTATTCTAATAATAGTAAACTTTAATTAACTGTTTATCTATAGCATGACCAAAAAAACCCCACAAACAAAACAAAGTCCCAATGGTTTTTTTAAAATAAAAATAAGGTATGTTGCCAGGCATGGTGGCTCACACCTGTAATCTCAGTGCTTTGGGAGACCAAGGTGAAAGGATTGCTTGAGCCCAGGAGTTTGAGCTGGGGCAACATAGTGAAACCTCCTCTATACAAAAAGTAAAAAAAAAGCCAGTCATGGTGGCACCCACCTGTAGTTCCAGCTACTTGAGAGACTGAGTGGAAGGATCACCTGAGCCCAGGAGGTTGAGGCTGCATGAGCTGTGGTCATCATGATCATGCCACTGCACTCTAGTCTGAGTGACAGAGACCCCGAATCAAAATCCCAGTTACTCAGGAGGCTGAGGCAGGAGGATCACTTGTGCCCAGGAGTTTGAAACTAACCTGTGCAACAGTGAGAACACCCTATGTCACCCCCCTAAAAAAGTAAGCACTCTTATTTATCTTTGATTCCTTTGACTTAGAACCTTGTCAATGCCTGTATTGTGGTTGGCTTTCAATAAATGTTTATGAAGGAATGAAGAAATCCAATCACAGGCCCCAACTTAAAACAAAAAACAAACAAAAAAGAAACTTGACCCTTGCAAGAAGGCATTGAAAAGCCCTGTTAAAATATAAATTCATGGGCCAGGCTCGGTGGCTCAGCCTGTAATCCCAGCACTTTGGGAGGCCGAGGTGAGTGGATTGCCTGAGCCCACAGGTTCGAGATCCGCCTGGGCAACTTGGCGAGACCTCTTCTCTACAATAAATAAAAAATTAGCCGGGCGTGGTAGCGCGCGCCTGTAGTTCCAGCTACTTGGAAGGCTGAGGTGGAAGGATCGCCGGAGCCCAGCAGGTCGAGGCTGTAGTGGCCAGGAGCGGCCACTGCACTCCAGTCTGGGCGACAGAGTGAGACTCTAACTCAAAAAAAAAAAAAAATTAAAAATAAAAATAAATTCATGATTAAATCAAAGGGACATGCAAATCACTAGCATTTGTTTAAATTAGTTTATTAGATGATATTGCTATGGACCTAATGAGTACTGAAATAAAGGGGCACAAGGAAGGAGAGGAGAGAGAGAATGAACCATGGCATACTTTCAGGGAAACTGAGATAGCACAGCATGATGGGAGCCCAGCGTGAAGGACTGACCCCTATGTCTGGAGCAGTAAGCAGAGTACAGAACATCAGCTCTTTGGCTCATATTTAGGCATCTGCTTTCTCTCTCTCTTCCTCTTTCTCTGTCTCTCTCTGTCTCTCTCTCTCTCTCTGACAGAGGTCTCCCTCTGTTATCCAGGCTGGAGTACATTGGCACAATCATAGCTCACTGCAGTCTCAACTTCCAGGGCTCAAGCAATCTTCCTGCCTCAGCCTCCTGTGTAGCTGAGACTACAGATGCATGCCACCACACATAGCTAGGTGTCTGCTTTATGTTAAGAGCACTGAAGGGTTGTAGGCAAAAAACAAACAAACAAAACCACAATATGATCACAGCTGCATTTCAGAATGATTACTCTGCTTGCAGGGAGGGGGAGGGACTGGAGGAGTATGAGAATACGGAGGACAGCTGGGGGCTGCTGTTGTAACCCAGGAAAGAAGCAGTGAGGACCTGAACCAAAGTTGTGGTAGGATGAAGGGAGGTGGACAAACTCCAGAGATGTTAAGGGGGTGGATCATCAGATGAGTATGGTGGCCTGACCAGGGGCCCCCGTGGATCCCAACCTGGGTGACTGAATGGCATAGGGTGGTGGGGACACTTACTGATATCGGGAACGTAACACTTGTTGACAAAGCTACTGCCCCCAGGACCTGCTCCTACAATAGTTTCAATGTTCACCATCGACTTCGCTACTCTTGGGGGGCTTTTGCTTGCACTGTAGGGCTGCAGCCACTATCCAGTGAGCTTTGGCCTCCTGGGACCTTCTCCCAGCCTCATGACACCTATCAAGGAAGCCACTGGCTGGTGTTGCTGGGCCTTCTGCTCTGCCTGGGTGACTTCAGTGAGGTGATGTTTATGCCAGCACTGCTTGAAACCTTGATGCCTGAAATCCCACCAGGCCTCCACTCTGTTGCCTTAATTACCACCACCACCCCAGGTCATCACTCCTCTCATCTGGTTTCTGCTCTGCCTTCACCCTACCCAGATTCCACCCAAATCCCCCCATTCTCCTTCCTTCCGAATATCTGCTGGGCCCTCCAGAATCTTCTCCCATGAAAATAAAATTCTCACAGAAAATTTTCAGTTGATAGACTGCTCCTTTCAAACTCCTGCCTTAGTGAAACCTGTCTCTCCTCTGAGGACTCTGCTTCCTCACAGCACTCATGAGCTGGGGAGCTCATTCTTCCTCACCCCAAATACCTCCCAGACAGTGGTGGGTTTAGCATCCTCACTCCACAGTGATGCTTTAGTGCCATTACTTTCTACTGCCATATAAAACTCCCGACTTTCGGAGGCCTTCATCCTTCAACTCAACCACTCCGCCCACTCTTCCCCGCTGTTGTCTTCAGGCATGGCCTACCATTGCCTTCCGTTCCTAAGTCCTGCCATCATCTGGGTGCCTTCAGTGTCCTAATCCATCTGACATCCAAGCAGGACATCCTCAGGAGCTGTTTTAGTTACTTGTACCTACTTTGCTGCAATTAGGGTAAACTGCGACCAGGTTGGCCAGACACCTGGATCCTGTGCTCATGGTAGTAATAGCCAGGTGTCTCATCTAGCTATTATCTGAAATCATAACATGTTTTTACATAAAAGAATAATGTGAGTTAAATTTATTCATATGAAGAATTAACTGAATTCATGTTGTAAAACACTTATCATGGCATCTGGCACAGAACAGGTACCAATAAATTGTAGTCCTCATCATCACTATTACTGTTATCAGCTTCCAATCCATCTCCTATTAAAGTACACATGTGTGCACACATACACACATCACCTATCAAAAGCACCTTGTCTACTAACTTATAGAAACACTGTATTTCATTAAAGTGTCTTCTGTTCTCTTTCTGATGATTGTACTAGGTTTTAAGTAGCTTCTGGGGAGATTACAAGGTTAGTCTGAGAAACTTGTTAAAAATGAAGACCTCCCTTCAAATTAGATCACATTCTTACAGATTCTGAAGCTGTAGTTCTGGGTGGAACATCAGAAATCTGACCCGTAAAAAGCACTCCAGATGAATCTGATGCATGTGTGGCCCGAGGACCACACTCTGGAAAACAGCATCACTCTGAATGACAAGTATGTGCCAGGCCACTGCTGCTAGTCCAGTGATACTTGTGGAAAGTGTATTGAGTGAACACCTTTGTGTGGGCTGTGTTAGCTTCTTGTATATATCTCATTTAATCTTCCTAAAAATACCAATGAGCTATGTTATTTTTAGGAATAATAATGAGAAGCGTGAGGCTTGGCAGAGGTCACACCACAACTAGCAAGTGGGAAGTCAAGATGTGAACCCAGGCAGCCTAACTCCAGATCCCAGGAGCTTATCCACTTAGGCTCCTCCCCAAGAGACTTTTCCCATTTCACGATGGATGTTGAAGAGTCTGCTTGCCAAAGCCGACTGCTTTCTTCTCCTCTGCCAGCTTGCTCTGATTGATCTCATCCCATGACAGCAATAAACCCTTAGGATTTTTTCTTTTCTTAATATCAGTCACAGAACTCATGCTCATATTGGTACCACATTAAAACTCTTCAACTCTTCTTCTAATTAGCACAAAGCCCCTTGAATAGACACTGAGGATGGTGGGGTGGGGGTGGGGGGACACAGACCCTATCTCTGAGAGCCACTGTCCCCCAAACCCCATGAGTTTGTACTGGCATGGCCCAATCCAGTCATGGTTGATTGGGTCATGCTGAACACCTGACTTGAGCTGCGCCAATCAAATTATCTTTTGGGGATGTAAAATGTGGTGGTTTTTTGTTTTGTTGTTGGTGGGGTTTTTTTGAGTCAGCGTCTCACTCTGTCGCCCAAGCTGGAGTGCAGTGGCACAATCACGCCTCACCACAGCATCCACCTCCTGGGCTCATGCAATCCTCCCTCTTCAGTCTCCCGAGTAGCTAGAACAATAGGTGCATACCATCATGTTCAGGTAATTTAAAAATTTTTTGTAACGGCAAGGTCTCACTATGTTGTTGCCCAGGCTGGTCTTGAACTCCTGGGCTCAAGCAATCCTCCTGCCTCAGTCTCCCAAAGTGTGGGATTTCAGGCATGAGCCACCACATCCAGACTGGGAAAATAAAATGTGAACCAAGAGATAGCTATCAAGATGTCTACTAGGAAGTTCTGGCAGGGGGAACCAAATACAAAAAGAAGCAGAGAGAACCTGTGTAAAAAAATTGGAAAAGGAAGCAGACACACAGATTGAAGAGGACCCAGAAAGAGATTAGGAGATGTGGAGAGAGTTAGAGAGACTGCATAGAGCTGACCAGCACCCTGGTTTTTCAGCTTTTGAGTCCTTCCTTCCTAGGCCTGGTTATTCACTTTCTCCTCACATGCCATGAGGTAACTACAAATCCTTAAATGCATTTTTTTTTAAAGGAATAGACAACTTTGCTAAAGCTAATTTGAAGAGGGTTTCTCTCATTTTCAACCAACAGTTACTCAATTAAGATACTTGACTCCTTTTGGGAATGTTTGTGCCTAATATTCTCATCATCACTAAAGGGGGCATGCACCAAGGTCTCCTTCTGGTACATGATTTCTGGAGGCCATTCCGGGCCCCGGGCCAGCTCCCTGTGAGCTGCAATCTGTGTCTAGAGGTCCACTACTTGCTGTCGCAGTCCACTAATCTCAGGAAGGTTTCTTCTCTGTGGCCTGCTTTAGCCTCATTGCTGTCTGCTCTGTTTTGTTTTGAGATAAGCACAATTCCTTTTGAGAAATTTAAAAACAAATTTAGTTTAGATGGCTGCTAAAATTAGGAATTCAGAGAGTGGATGTTTAAAGACCTGGGAGGAAAACAACAGAAAGTGAGATAAGTAGTTAGATTTAAAACACTCTAAGGTCCTTTTGTAGTTTGAGAGGAGGGAAGTAAAACAGATTAATAGATTTTTGTTAAGTGTGCATGGTAAAAATTTCAGGGGAGCCACTGGACAAAAAAAATGGAATCTATAACTTAAATCCTTGGCCTAGTGGACTGTAAGCCAGAAAACTAGGTAGTTTCTTAGACTATTGTGAGTATCTCTGACCTCTTATTGCCCTAAGGCTAACATAGCCGAAAAACGAGCTGCAGTTATATCCTACTGGTTGCTGAATGTCACCATAGGTACAGTTTGTAGGCTTGTAGAGCTCTTGTGTGAATATAGAATGTTTATGAGGCCAACAGTGGGAAATTTAGAGTTGGAGTAGAATGATTTGAGAGGACGTCAGGTACCTTGATCCCGCAACCCTCTCTTTGCTAAAGATGTTCCTGACTTGAAGGCTCTAGGATGACCGCATCTGAGGTAGCTACCTTGCAAAAGGGTGCCGGCTCTCTGTTCCCCACACCCACCATTTCTCACACTCATGCTGTGCTGTCCCATACTTTCACACCCATACATCTGCTGTTCCTGGTCCTTGAAGTGGACTGGAAATCTTATTTTTTCTTTAAAACCTTGTTCTGGGATCAGCTCCTTTGTGAAACATTCCTAACCTTCATAGAATAATTAATTAATCTTTCTACTCTATACTATGTCTGTGTATGCACACCATTTTATTGCCCAGATGCTAAATACATATTGTTTGCATTTATTTGCTTCATGCCTATCCTTGAGTGCAAGCTCCTTGAAATTACAATGTCGTATATATCTCTATATCCTTGGTACCTGATACAGATGACTTCAGCCAAGGTGCTCAAGGCTGAAGAATATCATCACTTATTCATAATATTCATTGTAACGCTTTTCTCTAAGTACTGTGCCTCATATCTTAAAATATAAATATTCATTGACTAAACAAGCAGGCAGATGGATGGATGGCTGGATGGATGGATAAATAGATAAACAAATATATAGGTGAATGGATAAATGAAAAGACAAGAGGAAGGCATGAAAGTAGTTTTAAAATAAGAATGTCATGTGGGAGGGGGAATATACTTTTTCTATGGTGCTCCATTGCTGAAAACCAGGTCCAAATAATATAAATAACAAGGAAGCACATTTTAGCTTAACCTACAGGAGAACATTCTAATTGTGAGAGCTTCATAAATGGCACAAACTGTTTAGAGTCTTCTGCTTAACAGATTTTTTAGACTGTACATTCATTTGATAAGGTCGCTTACAATACCTACATAATCAAGTCTCTGCTTGTCTCTTCTCAGTCCCCTCTGCTCCAGCCACACTGTTCTTGCTCTTCCTACAATGTGACAAACCCATGGCCTCCATCACAGGTTTCCTTTGCCTGGAACATTCTTCCTCCAGAATTTCTCATGAATCTCCTTCCCATCAGCAGGCCTCTTTCGCGTGTAACATCCACAGAAAGGGCTTTTTGATAACTCCATCCATACCAGTCTGCTCCCTACTTCCTACAATCTGACCCTCTCTACTCAATTTGCTTAATGTTCTAAACAAAATTTATCAATGTCTGAAATTATACATTTTGCTTGTTTATTTATTACCTATCCTCTCTATCATAGTGTATGTTCCAAGATGAAAGACATCTTGTCTGTTTTATACATTGCTGTGCTCTTAATACCTGAGACAGTTTCCAGTATGAGCCAAAAAATACTTTTTGAATGCATATATTTCCATAACTGGTTAATAGACGACTGGTCAATTGGTTGTTCTTAGCACTGAATCTTGATCAACTTGTCTAGTAGATGCTTGGATTTGGTGACTCTACCATCCTTTTCTCAATTTGGTTGAAAACAAATTCCTTCCCTCCATCAAGTCCCAGGTATCATTCCATCCCAAGGTACTTGAATGGGCCCTGAAAATTCCCTGCCAATACCCAAATAATATCTCCTTCTAATGTATGTGTGCTTGAAATTGTACCGTTAGAAATGCATTTCCTTGTATGGTCAAAGGATTATGGTTTTAAAGTCCTCTAATAAGCTGTTGGATTGGAAGTCATAGAGATAACTGGCTTAATTGCTAAATTTTAAATTTAAATTAAAATATTCCTATTAGAGGAAGTCTACATCAAACCTTATCTAGACAAATGTTTGGGAGGGTAGGCAGGAAAGCACTGAGTCCTTAGTTCTTGAAAGGGTGGCCTGTCACTTCTCTATCAATGCCAGAAAATTACATAACAACATGACTTAGACTAAGATGTAAATGATTGATTAAGCAAATCAGTGGACTGTTACACTAGCTAGAAGCAGTTGAAATTTTAGATGATGTTAGACAGTTGGAAAACATATGTTAAGGAGCAGAGAATCTTGCTCACTGAAATCCTGCCTTGGAATTCCACTGTCAATTTGTTACAAGAAAGGGTGTGCGTGTTATTTTGTAATAAAATGAATGCTTGGCCAACAGCAGGTGCTCAGTTTTTGACGTTCATTTGGATGAATTGACAGTGATAACTGGAATAAGTGAAGCTGATGGAAATCAACATGTTGGCTCATAGGAAGAAGTGATTAAATTCAGCTCCAGGGTTTGGGAAAAGCTTTCTTTTTTAAAAAAAACTTTCATTTTAAAGATGCAGGGTACAATTCAGGGTTAGGTATACAAATGTTCATTATGCAGGTACCCTTGTTGATGAGGTGTGCCCCCCCTCCCCTGGCAGTTTCCCACTACTGCCAATTCCACCCTATCTCCTCTGCCCCCCTCCCGCAGTTTCCCACTACTGCCAATCCTTTTCCTATACCATTAAGATAACTGTCCAAGGTCAGCTTATGAGTGAGAACATGTGTGATACTCAGTTCTTTGTTTCTGTGATAGATCACTTAGTATTACAGTCTCTAAATCCATCCAAGTTGCTGTGAAGTTCATAATTTTGTCCTTCTTTATGGCTGTGCAATATTCCATCGTGTATATGTACCACATTTTTTTATCCGGTCCTCTTTCGATGGGTAGCACGGTTGGTTCCATATTTTTGCTATTGTGAACAGTGCTACAATAACTAATGCGTGTGCAGGTATCTTTTTCATAGAGTGATTTGAATTCCTCCGGGTATATTCCCAGTAGGGAAGTTGCGGGGTCGTATGGAAGGTCGATTTTTAGACCTTTTAGGAATCGCCAAACTGTTTTCCACAGAGGTTGTACTAGTTTACACTCCCACCAACAGTGTAGAAGTGTTCCCCCCCCACATCCTCTCAAGCATCTGTTGTTTTTTGAGTAATTGATAGTGGCCATCCTGCCTGGAGTTAGATGGTATCTCAGTGTGGTTTTAATTTGCAATTCTTTGATGACTAGAATCCTATTTTTGATGAGAGTCGGTCATAGTCAATAAAAGCTATTTGGCCACTTCCAAATCTTGTTGGTGCTGGACCTCTTAAATTCTTAGAGGTTAGTTTTTTTGGTTTTTTGCCTCAACAGAACAATGTTAGGCATTCCCTCTCTACCACGATTCACTGTCACACACACTGCTTTGAGAGGTCTGTAAGCAACCTGCAGGACTCACCTTGCTATTCCGTAAGCGCCCCGAGATGACGTCACCCAAAAAGCTCAGGAAGGGGGTGCGCCCCTGACCACACCTTCTGCAGCGGAAGCCCCGCCCCTCAGCGTCTTCCTCTTTGTGGCGCGACGTGACATAAGACGTGGGTCACGCAAAGTGAGCAACTGATCCCGGAAGCAAAAGGCAACGGGGCGGAGAAGAAGGCGGAAAGGAGGGCGCGCGTCCGGGTCGGCCCGGAGGGGGCGGGGCGGGGCGGAGCCGGGCATGGTAACTGCTCGAACGCCGCCGGGTCTGGGTCGGAGCGTGGCGGAGAAGCGGGTGTCGCCGGCGCAGCTGCCGCCCCAGACTGTTCCGAGTGGCCCCCGCGAGCTCCGCCTCAGCCATGATGATCCACGGCTTCCAGAGCAGTCACCAAGACTTCTCCTTCGGGCCCTGGAAACTGACGGCGTCCAAGACCCATATCATGAAGTCAGCGGATGTGGAGAAGTGAGGCTGCGGGGCTGGACGCGGGCGGGGGGCTGGGCGAAGCCGGGCGGCCCACCCTTCCTCCCCGGGTCGGGGGCTCGGCCCCTCTGATTGACAGCTCGGTGGGTGATCTTCCCGGCGCCTCCGCATCGTTGGTTGGGGTCGTCGGGCGCTGCCTTGGCTAAACTGTCACTCCGCCTGGGGCGAGTGGCACGACTCTTCTGTTCTGGTGTACTTTCCCCTCACCAAGCGTCTCTTCCCGCCCCAGCCCGCGTTGCCTCTTTCTGGGTGGCTGTGACCTTTTTTCTTGGGGATTGGTGACGGAGATGGCATATATGCTTAGATTTTAGCATGCCCGGTGCTAGGGCGGGCACTGGAGGTACCGAAGCATGGAAGACACCCTGCGCTGCATTTCACAGTCGTGTGAGGGGGGCAGTTGTACGACAGTGCGAATAACTGTAGGGAAGGTGTGTGCACAGAGGGACTCGGGGTCTTTTAGGGGGACAGAGTATCCGGGAAGCTGGGGTGCTTGAACGGAATCTGAGTAAAGTCGAGGGGTGGTGTAGGGGCGTGTGTAAAGCCAGCAGGCCAGGGAGGGTGAATTGTGATGATGCCCGAACTGAATCTTGACGAAGCTTGGCGGCGGGGGTCAGGGAGAGTGAGAGCTACCACACGTTTGAAGACACGTTTCCCTGTGATTGGAGCGTGAGGTACCAGAAGGGGAGTTGTGAGAAATGAGAGGTAGGCCCCAAGGGAGTCGAGACACTGAGGGAGCTCTTCTGTCGGGCTAAGGAGTTTTGAATGGTATCTGACAACCCTGGGTGTAGTTTTACCCAAACAAGCTGCACTATCAGCTGTACGCTCTGAAAGATTTCTTTGGAGGCCATGTGGAGGGTGGATTTGGAGGCTGCGGGCCGACCAGGAGACCAGCTAGAAGGAGAGAGAGGAGAGGTTTTAGATTAAGTCCCCAGGTTTGATGGCCAGTTGGTGGGAGGAGACGTAAACAAGGAAGAATGGCAAGATTTCTGGCTTGGGCTGCTGTATGTACAGCATGGCCGTTGAACAAGGTGAGCAGCACAGGAGGAGGAGGAGATTGGGGGCCAGGTTTTGGTTAGAGGATGAGTTGAGGTTTGTTGAAATGTGAGGTTGGTGTGGCTCATAAAGAGGAGATGTTCAGCAGGCATTTGTGTATATTTTTCTCAAAACAGATGGCAGCTGTATGTTTAGGGAATGAGTTAAGATCATCTAGAAGTCATCCAAAAGAAAAGGTCATGAAATAGAATCCAAGAGAACATTTCCGTTGTAAGATTCAGGCGTTGCCAGGGAAGAGAGGGAGTCCTGAAAGGACGTTTAGCTTCCTAGTTTAAGAAAATAAATTGTAACATTCTTGCAGGCTCATTGAAAAAAATTAAGAAAATACAGAAAAGAAAAAAAATTTCCCTTCATCATAACACAGATTGAATTACCCTTTGAGTTTTCCTTTCCAAATACTTTCTGTTACATATTGCATGATATATAATTATACTACTTATAAAGCAGTCAGCTTCAAATTGGGATACCCATATAATTCACCTGTGGCTCTCCAAGAGATGATGTATGCATGGAGAGTTTCAAGGGAATCCAATTCCAGATCTGTAATCTCCGTATGTATTTCTTCTAGAGTAGATCTGCCTGAGTGTACATAGTCCTTTCTCCATATGATGAAAGGAAGGCTTACCATCACACTTCCTAAATTTTTCTGAGATGCATTGCCTTAGGGTGTAAAAACTTCTAAGATGCTAAATAAATTGGTTAGGTAAAATATTGGATTAAAGAAGCTTTCTTTAATGAATATTTAAGGCATTTTTGAAAACATAGGCACTTTCTGTCTTTCTGCTTTATAACTGGTTATACCTATTTGCTAAGAGTGAAACTTGACATTAAAAATGAGACAAGCCGGGCTCAGTGGCTCAGCCTGTAAGCCCAGCACTTTGGGAGGCTGAGGTGAGTGGATTGCCTGAGCCTGCGAGTTCGAGAGCCGCCTGGGCAACTTGGTGAGACCTCATCTCTACAATAAATCAAAAATTAGCTGGGCGTGGTAGCGCACACCTGTGATTCCAGCTACTTGGAAGGCTGAGGCGGAAGGATCACTGGAACCCAGCAGGTAAAGGCTGTGGTGGCCACTGCACTCCAGTCAGGGTGACAGAGTGAGACTCGAACTCAAAAAAAGAAAAAAAAAGACATTTTGGCCTGTGTCTAAGAAACTTTGAATTTAGAGCATTTGAAGCAAATGTGAGCTAGTAACTGATTCTTTTGCATATGTAACTGGGATATTTTATAAGACTACTAGATTTTTCCAGGTATATTGGATAAAACCCACAGTGTCACATTTTATATTTGCTATGCCTTATTCAGTAAAACAGTTAAAACTTATTTATCAAATCTAATTAATCTTTATCTTATTTGATATTTTTAATTTATATTATTTTCTATCTCTTAATGACAAAGAATAAATTTTACTTAAATTTATGATGAAAAGTTATTATTAGGTATCATCCTAAAGTTGTGCAACTCAAAAAGTTAGATAATTGGGATGTACACACATAAATACACATACAGATGCAATAAATATACAGCGTGTGTCCAGTTTTTTCCTTACTGTTATAAGCATTTCCCATATAATTGTATTCTTTCTTTAAACATTTTTAATGGTTCCATAATACATCATATAGATATACTCTGGTTACATAATCATTTTTTCTTTATAATTGGATATTCAGAGTATTTCTCTTTCAGTATTAAAATTAAGGCTATTATAAGTACTAAACTACTTATTTTTTCCTGTATTTGGGATTATTCTTTAGTATTACTATCCCAAGGCTGATATTTTGAGTCAGAGTATACATTGGATTAAATTCTTGGTATTTATTGCTTGACTGTTGCCCCAGGGTGGAATGTAAATTGACACAATCCTTCTGGAAATCCATCTGAACAAGCAATTGTTTCTCTTATTAGTGTCAGTTTTATTTGCTTTTTAAATCTCTACCTTTTGAAACTTATGACAAGTTGAGAATTTTGCTAGAAAAATTATTTTCCTGTAAGTGACAGGATCTTTCATTGCTGTCTTTTCTTCACAGCTAACATTAATATAGTTGTCATATAAGAAGAAAATGTTCACCAGAAACGTGGTGCTTACAGACTCATGGAACTATGGGCATTGTTATCCCCTGGGCAGTCATAATGTAATTAAAACCATCTTATCTTGAAAGTAATTGGCCTTTGATGATCCAGAAGTAAGATAGATGTTCCTAATAAGGACTGGTATTTTTATATCTCAAACCTAGATTGTTTAATTTGGTTATGGATAATTTTTTACTTGTTTGTTTTTAATGTATATTCAAAGGCCTGTTTATGATGTGCAATTGGAAATTGATTGAAAACAACTAGAAAGAGGATAATTGTGGACTTGGGTTATGCATGGATCCGTCATTGACTTTATGTATGACTGTGCCTTTAATATAGTATTATTTTACCTTACCTAACAATTATAGCTATATAGCTGCTCAGAACTCCAGAAATGGCAACATAGTGAGACTTCCTCTCTACAAAAAATAAAAAACTAACCAGGTTTCACGCCTGTAGTCCCAGCTACTTGGGAGACTGAAGTGGAAGGATTGTTTGAGTTCAGAGGTCGAGGCTATGGTGAGCTGGGATCATACCACTGCACTCCAGCCTGGGTGACAGGAAAAAAGGAAAGAAAGCTAAGGGAGCTGTTATAGAGCGCTTGCACTAAAATCTTGTGCTTTAAGAGCACGTTTAAACTTTTGACTCGATTGCACTTTGTAATTATATGGAAAATGTAAGGGAAAAAAGTTCCCTGTGGTCTCTTTGCCCTAATAAATGGCTTATTATATTTCATATTCCCTTTTTTCCATTATGTAGTGTAAAGAAGTGTGCTTGCTTGAGTTTCCAGCCTATAATGGATCCAAAACCAAATGAGAAGGGATGAGAATTCTTCTGGGGCAGATAACTGTTTAGGAGCAGTTAAGAGGCATACACACTCAATTGAACTTAAGGACATTGTCTTACATGACTGTGAAATATGATGATCTCTGATCATCAAACAAAGGCAAAGTAAAATTTCTTATTTTTATTTATTTTTATTTTTAATTTTTTTTTGAGTTGGAATCTTACTCTGTCACCCAGACTGGAGTGCAGTGGCGTGCGCTACCACGCCCTGCTAATTTTTTGATTTATTGTAGCGATGAGGTCTCGCCAATTGCCCAGGCGGGTCTTGAACCCGCGGGCTCAGTCAATCCACTCACCTCAGCCTCCCAAAGTGCGGGATTACAGGCTGAGCCACCGAGCCCAGCTTAAATTTTTTATTTTTTAAGACCCAAAAGTCAGCAATTTAAATTGGATAATTTAAAAGCAAGCCATATCACAATCTATATCTACAGTTATATAAATGTAACTGTTTATTTTCAAAATTCCCAAAAGGAAAAATTTTTATCACTACCAATAACCTTTCCATTCAGATGAGGAAACTAAATACAACCTGGTGTTTAATTAGCCAAGCAAGACTTAGTAAGATGGACATTTAAAAAGGTTCCTGTAGCAAGCCATTCTTTTATAAAAAGTTGAAATCTTGGTGCTATATTGCTTAAAAGGTCATGATTTATGGAATGTTTAAGACTTGGCTAGGCTGGGCTCGGTGGCTCAGACTGTAATCCCACGCTTTGGGAGGCTGAGGTGAGTGGATTGCCTGAGGTCGTGGGTTTGAGACCCGCCTGGGCAACTTGGTGAGACCTCATCTCTACAATAAATCAAAAAATTAGCCGGGTGTGGTAGTGCGCGCCTGTAGTTCCAGCTACTTGGAAGGCTGAGGCGGAAGGATCACCGGAGCCCAGCAGGTCGAGGCTGCGGTGGCTGGGAACGGCCACTGCACTCCAGTCTGGGCGACAGAGTGAGACTCCAACTCAAAAAAAAAATAGAGAGATAGCCAGGCACGGTGGCACACGCCTGTAACACCAGCACTTTGGGAGACCAAGGTGGCAGGATCGTTTGAACCCAGGAGTTCAAGACCAGCTTAGGCAATATAGTGAGTCCTTGTCTCTGTAAAATAAAAAAATTTTAAAAATGAGCTGGGTGTAGTGGTGCACACCTGTAGTCCCAGCTACCCAGGAGGCTGAGGAGGGAGGATCGCCTGAGCCCAGGAGGTCAATGCTGCAGTGAGCTGTGATTATGCCATTGCCCTCCAGCCTGAGTGTCAGAGTGAGACCCCTGACTCAAAAAACAGAAACAAGGAGATTATCCTGGATTATCCAGTTGGTCCTTCGGTGTGGAAGAGGAAGGGAGAAGAGCGGAGCCATGTAGCACAAGAAGGACTCAGTCCTACAGGCTCTGAAGGTGGAGGGAGGGGCCGTGAGCCAAGGAATGTGGTGGCCTCTAGAAACTGGAAAAGGAAGGAAAAGTATTCTCCCCTAGAGCCTCCAGAGGGAAGGCCGCCTTGCTGACACTTTTTTTTTTTTAGTTAGGGTTTCACTCTGATTCCTAGACTGGAGTGCAGTGGTACGGTCACGGCTCACCACAGCCTCAACCTCCTTGGCCACAGATGATCCTCCTGCCTCAGCCTCTGGAGTAGCCAGAACTATAGGCGCACACCACCATGCCCTGTTAATTTTTTTTTTTTTTTTTGTAGAGACGAGATCTTACTATATTGCCCAGGCTGGTAACAAACTCCTAGGCTCAAGTAATCTTCCTGCCTCAGCCTCCCAAAGTGCTGGGATTACCGGCGTGAGCCACTGCGCCCATCTTTGTA
>CAUYQG010146863.1:0-19241 GCA_963574415.1 Tarsius wallacei | reverse complement strand
GGAACTAGAGTCCATAATACTGAGTGACCTCTCACAGAAATAAAAAAACTAAGTATCACATGTTCTCACTCTTATAGTAGACCTTGATCATCCAACGTATTACCACAAGAAAATGACTGACAGTGGTGGGAAACTATGGGGTGGGGGAGGGTGAGGGTGATGGGATTAATGGTGGTAAATATCTGTCTGGGGATGGGGAGACACCTCTTATTATCAAGGGTGCCTGAACGAAGCATTCTGGTATGCCTAACCCCTAACTGTACCCCACAATACCACAATAAAAAAAAAAAGAAAAGAAAAAAAAGGAGAGAAAAGACAAAATCACCAATAACAGGATTGAAACTTAGGCTATCACTACATATTCCAAAAACATTTACAAGGTAATAGAAGGGAAAAAATAAATCTATATACATCAGTCTGAAAACTTGGATGAAATGGACTAATTCCTCACAAAGTCAAAAACTATAAAAATTCACCCAATATGAAACAAATCATTTGGATAGCCACATAATAATTTTAAAAACTGAAATCATAGTTTCAAAACATATCTCTTAATAAACAAAATCTCCTGTGCCTGATTTCACAAAATATTTAGATGAGAATTAAGAACAATTCTTCTCTATCTTCCTCCAGAAAATAGTAGAGAATGGAAAATTTCCGAATTCAGTCTATAAAGCCAGTATTAGTCTGATACTTAAGTCAGAAAAAGACAGTATAAAACAAACAAAAACAACTACAAACCAGTATTCCTCATGAATACAGATGCAAAAACCCACAATGTAATCTTAGCAAATGGAATCAAGTAATATCGCAAAAGAATTATATACATGACCAAATGGGGTTTTCCAGAGATGCAAGGCTGGTTCAATGCCCCCAAATCCAACAAGTGATGATACACAAAAAGGAGCTCAATGGACCCCTTCCCAAGTGCTACAACTTTTACTGGTGAAAATTATGAAACAAAACCAAAAAGCTAGAATTTAGTCTTGTGGAATATTCCTAAGAGCATACAACAAATAAAATAGGATTTATTCAAGAAAGTCTACTAAATCTCAGTAAGAACAGCTAGAATCTGTGCCACTTGAGCTACAATCCACTCCCTCTCTTCCTTCCAGGCCAATGCTCCACTCTGGGCAAGTGTGGCCAGAAAGATGGGAATACCTCTTCCTCAAGATCCTAGTCAAGGGATACAGGAGGGGAAAGCCACCAACATAGCTCACGCTTTCCCAGCAACATGTACCTTCCTCCACCCAATACTTACTCACAGGGCAAGACTCTACCTCAGTCACAGAAAATCAACAATACTGAATCCCAATCACCTGTGCCTCTGCTCACCCATAGGACAGAAATTCTATGTTGGGAGAGGCAAGTCAAGTATATCAAATAATATTATCCCTACTCAATGCTCTGCTTATAAAGCAGGAGTTTCCAGAGCAGTGCAAAAGTTGTGTTAAATGAAGAGACAGGCCACAAGAACAGAGTACGTTGAAGTTCCACCTAACATAATTGACTTTATCTGGAAGACTGTACAGAAAACAACAGAGATATTAGTAGTAGGCAATTAAGAGGAGGCTGGTAGCTCTATGAAAGCAACAAGCTAAACCACAGGTCAGTTAGTTTACCAAAGATAATCAGAGAAATAAGTGATAAGATAAAATGAGAAGAGCCTTCCTATGGTCAGAGCAATTATCAAAAACTGACCTCAAAAACTATTCCTGCAAAAGGGCCCAGATTTAACTGGATCAAGACTGTAGAGGAATTTACGCCCTATTATTGCACTAATGAAAAATATATAGCAATCAGATAACAATTATTGAAGCCTAACAACTGCATGTGAAACAGAGGCAGTTAACCTAACAGAGAAATGAGAGGAGAAAGTCAAAGACAGCCCTGATAAACCACTGTCATCTCACAATGCTGTGTGCATGTTCAAGCCTATATATTCTGAGAAACATCAGAGGCTAAAATAGTTCAGTAAAATAACTGAAAAGATAAACAAGCAAACAGCAATGATAAGTCTTGGAAGGGAGAGTCAGAGTTGTTGCAAAGAAACACAAAAGTGTAACATAAAGAAAGGAAAGATAGTAGGCAGTAGGAACTGCCTATGAGAGGGCCTGCATGTCAGACTGAACAATACTTCAAAACAACCATTAAAAACATGTTCACAGAACTAAAGGAAATCATGCTTAAAGAAGTAATAGAAGCCAGACGCAGTAGCTCATGCCTGTAATTCCAGCACTTTGAGACGCTGAAGCAAAAGGACTGACCGCCTGAGCCCAGGAGTTCAAGACCAGCCTGGCAACCTGGTGAGACCTTATCCTTACAATAAATCAAAAAAGTTAGATGGGTATGGTGGTGCATAACTGTAGTTCCAGCTACTTGGAAGACTGAGGCAGAAGGATCACCTGAGCCCAGAAGGTGGAGGCTGCAGTAGCCATGAGCATGCCACTGTACTCCAGCCTGCAGCCTGGGTGACAAAGTAAGACTCTCACTCCAAGAAAAAAAAAAAAACAGAAAGTAACAGAAAGTATGATGACAATATCTCAAAAAATACAGACTATAAAGAGACAGAAATTATAAAACAAAAAGAAAATGGTTTTTAATAAAATTCATTGAAATGAAAAATGAACCAGGGAGCCTTACCAGTAAAAATAAACTGAAAAAAGAATCAGTAAACCTAAAGGCAGATGAACAGATTATATAATCTGAATACAGAGAAATAAAGAATGAAAAAAAAATTAACAGTCTCAGAGAAATGTTGTCTCCATTAAGCACATCAATGTATATGTAACAACAGTACCAGAAGGAGAGGAAAGAAGAAGAAATTACTCAAAGAAATATGGGTGCCAACTTCCCAAATCTGATTTAAAACACTATTAAAGTTCTATGAACTCTACAATAAATGCAGAGATTCACACCAAAAATTACAAAGGGACCTCCCAAAACCCCAGAATTTATTTAGAAAAAAATTGTGTATTTATTCCTACATGTTTAAACTTCAGTCACCTTCAAAGTATTCTCCATTTGATGCAAAACACCTATCAAGATGCTTTTTCCATTGCTCAAAACAGTTTTTGAACTCATCAATTTTGATGTATTTTGGTGCTTCTGCGGTTTTTTGTTTCACTTCTTCCACATTGGCAAAACACTTCCCTCTGAGGACTTTTTAACCCAGGGAAACAAAAAAAAGTCACTCAGGATGAAACGGAATGACTAGGAAAGGTGGGGCATGCGGGTCATGATGTTTTTGGTAAAAAAAAAAACCGCTGAACATTCTGCACAGTATGGGCAGGTACGCGAAAATGTCAAGTAATAATTACAAAATATATTTTGAGTTTATAATATACAAACTAAAATAATAATATTCTTATACAAGAGGGGGAAGAGAAAATTGAGCCACACAGAGTAACATTTCTATATCTCAATTAAGTTGGTATAAACCTGAAGCATTCTGATAAGGTGTAGTAAATCCTAGAGCAACCAATAAAAAAAAACTCCCCCAAAATTTGAAAAAAATCATTAAAGGAATTCAAATGTCATACAAGAAAACAGGTACTTGAAGAAAAAGAAAGCAATAAAGGAGAAAAAGAAATTTTAAAAAGACAAATCATATAGAAAACAAAAAGGAAAAGGGCACATAAATGACTTCAACTATATCAATAATAACATTAACTGACATACTACCACTAACAAAAAACAATCAAAAGGCAGAGATGTCAGACTGGGAAAAATAATCAGACACAACTACATGCTGCTGGCAGAAGATATACCTTACATTTAAAGATACAAATACATCAAAAGTAAAAGATGGAGGCTGGCCTGGTGTCTCAAACCTATAATCCCAGCCCTTTGGGAGATGGAGGCGGGAAGATTACTTGATACTTGAGCACAACAGTTCAAGATGAGCCTGGGAAACATAGTGAGACCTCATCTCTCTAAAAAAAAAAAAAAAAATCAGAAAATTAGCCAGGAGTGGTATCACATGCCTGTAGTTCCAGCTACTCAGGTGACCCTGACTCAAAAAAAAAAAAAAAAATTAAAGGATGGAAAAGATATATCATGTAACTGTAGCTACAAGAAAACTGGGGCCAGGTGTAGAGGCTCACATCCATAATCCCAGCATTTTGGAAGGTCAAAGTAGGTGGAATGCTTGAGCTGAGGAGCTTGAGACCAACCTAGGCAACATAGTAAGATCTCATCCCTACAACATCAAAAAATTAGCCCGGTGTGATGGTTCATTTGTAGTCCCGGCTACTCAGGAGGCTGAAGCAGAAGGATTGTCTGAGCCCATGAGATTGAGGTTGCAGTGAGCCATGATTGTGACACTGTACTCCAGCCTGGGTTACAGAGTGAGATTCTGACAACAACAACAACAACAATACAAGCAAGCTGGAATAGCTATACCAATACCAAACAAAAAACATTACTAGAGACAAATAGGGACATCTTATAATGTTAAAGGTTGTTCCATGGAGATAAAACCATTATAAAAACATATGCACCCAACAAAAAAGCCTTTGATAAATAAAGCAACAACTGACAGAATTGAAACAGGAGATAGACAATTCAACAATAATATTTAGAGATGACCATACTCAACTTTTAATAACACATTGAACAAAAAGGAACAGATAAATAAGAAAACAGACGACATGAATAACACCAACAACTAGAGAGACCTGATTGACATGTCAGACAGCACAGTCTATCCAATAGAAGAATGGGCATTCTTCTCAAATGCACATGGAATATTCTCCAGAAGAAACCATATGGTAGGCCATAAAATAAGCCTCAACAAATTTAAAGAAACTGAAATCACACACAGCACATCCTCCAATGACAAATGGAATGAAACTAGACCTCAATAACAAAAAAAATGGGAAAATTCCTAAATATGTGGAAATTAAATAGCATACTTCTAAATAACCAATGGGTCAAAGAAGAAATCACAGAGAAACTGGAAAATACTTTGAGGCCAGACTCAGTGGCTCAGCCTGCAATCCCAGCACTTTGGGAGGCCAAGGTGAGTGGACTGCTTGAGCCCATGGGTTCGAGACCAGCTCAGGCAACTTGGTGAGACCTCATCTCTACAATAAATAAAAAAATTAGCTGGGCGTGGTAGCGCGTGCCTGTAGTTCTGGCTACTTGGAAGGCTGAGGCAGAAGGATTGTCGGAGCCCAGCAGGTGGATGCTGGGGTGGCTGTGAGCATGTCACTGCACTTCAGCCTGGGCAACAGAGTGAGACTCCAACTCAAAAAAAAAACAAAACTTCGAGATAAATGAAAACAGAGATAATAACATACCATAACTGATGAGATGCAGCTAAATCAGTGAAAAACATAGGTATAAATGACAGTATCACAAAAGAAAGAACTCAAATAAAGAAGTTAATCTTTTACCTTAAGACACTGTAAAAATTACCTAAACTTAAAGCACAAGAAAAAGAGCAGAAATATATGAAACCGAAAATTAAAAAACAATAAAGAAAATCAACAAAATGGAAAATTGCTCCTTTGAAAAGATCAGCAAAACTGATAATCCTTCAGGTAGACAGAGAAAGAAAAAAAAGTAAAAAGTTATTAAAACCAGGAATAGGTCAGCACTTTGGGAGGCCAAGGTGAGAGGATTGCTTGAGGTCAAAAGATCAAGATAAGTCAGGTCAACAAAGTGATACCCTGCCTCTTTGGAAAAAAAAAGGAAAAAAAAAATTAGCTGGGCATGGTGGTGCCCACCTATAGTCTCAGCTACTTGGAAGGCTGAAGTGGGAAGATTCCTTGAGCCCAGGACATCAAGGCACAGTGAAATACGATATCGCCACTGCACCCCAGCCTGAGTGACAGAGAAATTCCATCACTAAAAAATAAAACCAGGAACAAAAGAAGGCATGTTAATACTGAAGTTATAAGCGTGGAAAGATCTTAAGAAATTATGAACAAGAATATGTCAACAAATAATGTAGATGAAATGAAAAAATTCCTATAAAGACACAAACTATGAAAATTGACTCAAGAAGAAATAGAAAATGTAGATATACCTTAATGAACAAAGAGGCTAAATTAGATACTTAACTTCTCATAAAGAAAAACAAGGTCCAAATGGAATTTAAATAAAGAATTTACATTTAAAGAATTCATACTAATTCTTTACAGATGCTTTTTAAAAAATGTAATCTACCATATTTAGTTTGTTTGCTTAAAATTTATTCATTTATTTACTTGTTTTTTGTAATCTACCATATTAACAAGCTAATGAAGAAAAGTCACATAGTCACATCAATAAATAAAAACAATTTAAAAAATTCAACATTCATTCATGATAAACACTCTTAGCAAGCTAGTAATGGAGAAACTTTCTCAACATGATAAAGAACATCTATGAAGCCCCACAGCTAACATCATATTTAATTCTTAATGCTGTATTTTGATTAAGTGAACCTGTACATGGGAAAAATAACACATCCACACAGATATACATACACACAAATGAGAGCATGTGAAAACTGGTTATACCTGAGTAGGTCAATAGCATATTTTCATGAAGATTATAGATTGTATCAATGTCAATACTGTACCATAGTTATAGAAGATGTTACCACTGAGGGAGGCTAGCTAGGTGAAGGGTTCATAGTACCTCTCTGTATTATGCTTGCAACTTCTTGTGTGCATACAATTATTTCTAAATGAAAACAATGAAAAAAAATACTGTGTATTATCAATAGCTGGTGTTCAATAACTATTTTATTAAATGAGTCAATCTAAATCCTTTGTTTTTTATAGCATGTTTGAGTTGTCATCTTGTATTGAGTGGACTTCCATCATGAAAAAGATTAGTTGTGAGTTGATAACTGTTATAAAGCCGTGTATACAAAAGTTCACTTATTAATTCTTTCTACTTTTATATGTTTACAACTTTACATGGTAAAAATCAAAACAACAAGGTCACATGCATTCCTTTTTGAGTTACTCATCAATGCCTCTTTCTTATTCTTCTTAAACACTAATGCTTTTAAAGGTCTCAAAGTGTTTCCTCTCAAAAGAGAATTAATTAATTTGAAGACTTTTATTGAGTTTCTGTTACTTGGAATACCCTACACTAGGACCTGATGCACACTTCCTTCCTTATCTTAGAAATGCAACATAAGGCCAGATGTGGTGGCTCATGTCTGTAATCCCAACACTTTGGGAGGCTGAGGTAGGAGGATTGCTTGAGTCCAGTAATTTGAGACCAGCCTGGACAACATAGCAAGACCCTGTCTCTACAAAAAAATTAAAAAATTAGCTTGGTATGGTAGCACGTGCCTGTAGTCCCAGCTACCCGGGAGGCTGAGGTGGAAGGATTGCCCTGAGCCCAGGAGTTCAAGGCTGTAGTAAGCTGTGATTGTGCCACTGCACTCCACTCTGGGCAACAGAGTAGGACCCAATCTGAGTGGGGTGGGGAGGGAGGGGAAGGAGAGAGGGAGGAGGAGGGAGGAGAAATGCAACATAATCAATCAAAAGCAAAACTAAATACAAAGAAGCTTCACCATTATTAAACTGTGTGACTTGAGGGAACCTTAATCTTCCCATGTTTCACTCTACTCCTCTGTAAAACACATTAAAAACTATGTGAGGAATAAACAAAATCATGTATGAAGTAAATTGTAACAAATTATAATTGAGCCTTAGATTGCTTTTTTTTTTATTATTTTTTTATTATTTTTTTTATTGTGATATTGAGGGGTACATTTAAGGGAGATTGCTTTCTTAAATGTTAAGAGCAGATATTTTCATGAACTAACCTGGTATGAAAATGAGATTCATTCCTCTGAAGTTCCCAGGATTTGCCTTGTAAATTACATCACCCTAATCAAGTTAACATTAATTTCCTCAATCATCAGATTATAACAGCAAAACTATGGAAGAAGTTACAGCAAACTTAGGCCCCTTTAACCAACATCTCAATCAATAGCATATTTTTCCATCATTTACTGCGTTAATCTGATTACGTGGTGAAGGCCCATGATTATTTACCTCAGGAGGCTGCTGACTAATGAGCATGGGACGGAAGAGACATAAACTGGTGGAGAACACAAATTGTGTAAACCCATACAAGCCTTTTAGATGGGAATGCATGACTCTAAGATAACTAAAAATATACCCTTTGAGCTAGCAACCACACCACTAGTATTATAGCTAGAGAAATGCATATACATGCATAAATATGATCTCTGTTCAGTTGTATATAACAGGAAAATACATGAATTCAATGGAATACTCTGCAATCACTCAAAAGAATGAAAGAGACTCTACACTAATGTAGAAAGCATCCAAAAAGAATAGGTAAAGACAGCAAGTAGAGGAAGCAGTAAGTATTCTATATCTCCAACTCTGAGAAAAACATGTATGTATGCCTGCACATGTACAGAAAATGTAAAAATGTGACAGTTCATTACAAAGTGGTAAACAAGCACAAGATTTTAACTGGTATTTCATGTTTTCAAAGCCTCTAGGATTTTTTTAATGAGAAAAAAAATTCTTCAAAAAGTATTTAAAAAATAAGAAAGTACTCAAAATTTCTCTTTGAAGTCTCCACTGAAACTTACTTCTATTAGTCTAAATTAGATGGCCTTCCTCTGTTTCCCTATCACACTTCCCACCAGAAGGAAGGTTGTTAATAGGTCACAAATTTAAGCTCCATTTTCTCAAATTCAATACAGCTTATTTTCTAGGAAAGCAGCACACTGATAACAAAATTTAAATTATAGGCAATTAACTGGTAAATAAAATATACAGCAAAATTTATAAGCCCTATAACTGTACCTTATACAATAATTTCACATTAGTTGATAGTTGTCCTAAGCACTGAAATATCTTTAAATACTACTAAGGAACCTCTAATTACAGGAAATATCTGAACACTTTAGTCTATGATTTCATGTCAGTATTTAGCTGCTTGCTTATAGTTCTATTTGTATTGCCATATTTTAAGTGAAAAGTAACTAAAAAGAAGTATTTAAATTGCTGTTACTTCTGGATATACTTAACAAGAACACCGGAAGGTTGCTGATAGGTCACAAATCTGAAGTCCATTCTCTCAAATTCGATACAATTTATTTTCTAGGCAAGTGGCACACTGATAACAAGATTTACAATATGATCAATTAACTAGTAGACAAAATAACAAGTGAGTCAAATGATTTTTAAGTATTGCTTGGACAAAGTCAACATTTATTAATCATATTAATGTGTGATGTATTATTCCTTGAGCTCTAAAGCTCAAAGAATAACACATCTACAGAGAAACTAACATACTGGTAACTGTTTCTCTAAAAATGAAGAGACTGCTCTTAATGGAACTTATCTTTAATCATTCACATCAGAAGATTCCAGAAACAATGTCTAGTAAGTAAAATACCATACATGTTTTAGTAGCACTATAACTCTTCTGAGAGAAATGCAATAAATATGTATTGAGCACTTCCTCGAGAAACACTGCTGGAACCAAAAACACAAGACTATGATAGACTTACAATAGCAGTTTCTCATAAAATTAATATTCTCATGGGTATTGTGTTGGAGACGGGGACTTGAGGAGAGGGTATGGGAATGAAAACTAACTAAAACAAGTAATTTAATTACAAGGGACACACAGAAATGAAATCCTTAATTCATTTCAGAGTGTTAGGAAAACTTTCTTGAAATAAGAAAGTTTTAAGTTGCAACTGAAGGATGCATAAAAGTTGGCCAGGTCTGGAAGTGGGCGTTCCAGGCAGAGAGAATATGTACATAAGAAGACTCATAGGCAAAATGAAACACTGAACTTTAAAGAAACAGAGATCAATATAATGTAAACTGTGGCTAGAACTCTGACATACACCAAATCTCCAGTAGGCTGTCAAAAAAGGCAATCAATAACTAGTTAGTTAGTTGAATAAGTGGATAAGTGACTGATAAAATAGCAAACAGAAGCAGTTTTAAAGTTCATGTACTTTTATTTCCTTTGCAGATGTTGCCAATCCTTCAGTTTTTTTTCATTTCACAAGACGACCAGTTGAAAGAGCAAAGCATCTGAGGGAATCTCTAAAGCTCAAGGAATAATACATCTACAGAGAAACTAACATACCAGTAACTGTTTCTCTAAAAATGAAGAGATTGCTCTTAATGGAACTTATTTAGCTTTAGCACTAGAATTTTAAATCAGTAACAACTGCCAGGCAAAACCTAGATTTTTGTTGGCAGACCAAGTACAAGGAGAGATTGTTACACAAGTTTGTAGAAAAGACACAGCAGCTCTACAGACCTATTGCAGGGGAAAACACACTGGAAGACAGTATGGTAAAATGAAAATCATAAATACTCAGGCTGAGTCCTTATTTGGCTAGTGTATAGTCTTGGGTGAATTTTTCTTTCCATGTAGGCCAGTTCCATCAACCCTAAACTATGAGAAAGACTAGATCAGCAGTTCCAGAGCTCTGCTGTGTAGTGTCTATGGTTCAGTGGGGATATGAACTAATTTATTATGGAAGAAAAGTCTAAGAAGGCCAAATTTGGGCTCCTTACTTTAACCACAGTAACTGTAACTTAATCCATTACACACATATACACTGTGTGTGTGCATATGTGTGTGCATGTATGCATTAACTTCACTGGAAAAAGAATTTCTTTTATTTTCTTTTTTGAGTTGGTCTCATCCTGTTGCCCAGGCTGGAGTGCAGTGGCACAGGATCATGGCTCATCCTAGCCTCCACCTACTGGGGTCAGGTGATCCTTCCATCTTAGCCCCCCAAGTTGCTGGGACTACAGGCATGTGCCACCACACCCAGTTAATTGTTTAATATTTTGTAGTGATGAGAGCTTACTATGTTGCCTAGGCTAGTCTTGAACTCCCAGGTTCAAGCAATCCTCCCGCCTCGGTCTCCCAAAGTGCTGAGATTACAGCATAAACCACCATGCTCAGCCAGATTACTTATTTTTAAATGTCTGAAAACAACTAGTATAGATGATCTCTGAGGTCCTCTCCATATTTCTAAAGATGCTGTCTCTGAAGATGGACAGAAGGACTATTTCTTATGTAGGAAAAAACAAAATTATGTAACATGTTAGGTAGGTCAGTAAAACAGAAAGGTCGTAGGAAAGAGTTCCTTCCATAATGTTTAGCCCAAAGGTATATAATGGCTCGTAACAGAGACTGAAATTCTTCAGACTCTTGTTAGAGTACAAACTCTGATCACTTCTCTGAATGAAGAATATTTCATAGGAACGTATCTTCATTTGGGGGAGTGAAGAGACTAATAAGAGATAACAGAAACTTTTTTTTTTTTTTGAGTCAGAGTCTCACTCTGTCGCCCAGTCTGGAGCATAGTAGCATGCTTATAGCTTCAACCTGCTGGGCTAAGGTGATCCTTCCACCTCAGTCTTTCACACAGCTGGAACTACAGGCATGCACCACCACAACCAGCTTTTTTTTTTTTTTCATTTTATTGTAGAAATGAGGTCTCACCATGCTGCAGCTCAGGCTGGTCTCGAACCCCTGAGCTCAGGCAATCCTCTTGCCTCCACCTCCCAAAGGGCTGGGATTACAGGCATGAGTCACAGTTCCTGGCCAGATAACAGAAACTTTAACAGACAACATAAACATACTGATTTTGATAAGAAAAAAGGTCACTTACTGATGGATAATTTAAAATTTACTAGTGGCTTAAGGAAGTAGCAATAGATTCCTTTTTCTGCCCTGAACTTACTTATAAAACAGGAGGAGGGAAAGTTAAATATTATGGTACTTTAAATATCAAGTATGGATTCTATAGTTGAAAAACTGAAAATTTCACCTCTATGGAAGTCAGTGGAAAAGTCTCAGAGAATCCTAAAAAGAATTATAGTTAATGAAATTATAATGATGTTAACAATAACAATAATAGTAATGATAAATCAAACGTAATCATTTTGAGTTGGGGTCTCACTCTTGCACTCAGGCTGGAGTGCAATGGCATGATCACAGCTCACCATAACCCTGACCTTTTGGGCTCAGGTGATCCTTCTGCCTCAGACTTCCGAGTACATAGGAATACAGGTGCACACCACCACACCCAGCTAATTTATTTTATGTTTTGTAGAGATGAGGTTTTGGTATATTGCCCAGACTTGTCTTGAACTCCTAGGCTCAAGTAAGCCTCCTGCCTTGGCCTCCCAAAGTGCTGGGATTACATGCATGAGCCACCCTGCCCATTATTTACTATTACTAGGCACTGTTGTTAAGTGTACATGTACTGACTAATCTAACCATCAGAACAACCATATGAAGTAGGTGCTATTAAGACTCTTTTAAAAATGGAAAACCAAGGCTGAGCGTGGTGACTCACACCTGTAGTCCCAGCACTTTGGGAGGCCGGGGCAGGAGGATAGCTTAAGCCCAGAAGTTTGAGATTAGCCTGGGCAATCTCAAACAAAAATTTAAAAAATCATCCATGCATGATGGCATGCACCTGTAGTCCCAGCTACTCAGAAGGCTGAGGAGGAAGGATTGCCTGAACCTAGAGGTCGAGGCGGCAGTGAGCCATTATTGTGCTACTGCACTATAGCCTAGGTGACAGAGTGAGACCCTGATCCCCTCAAAAACATGAGGAAAAACTGAGGCACAGGAAGGTGACACAGACTGCTAAATATCATTTAGGCAGTGAATAGCAGGGCTTATACAAGTACTCTTATCATAGACTATCTAGCTCCAGACTCCATGCTTAGAGCCACTGTGCAATACTTTGTTTAAAAAATTATTTTAACTCTGTCAACAATGGAAAGCTATTTATATGTAGTACTCCCATCTGAAAGGAAATATTTAAGCCAACAATACACAATTGCTTTGTATAGCTTACTTGAAAATACCAACTTCCTTTTCCAGCAATATGGCAGACTAGATAATGTAAAAATCTCTGTAACAATCTGGACATATTAGGTAATATGTAGTAAATATTCTTTTAACTGCATAGCTAAGCTGAAAAGAAATCTCCAATGTGTATAAAGGAAGTACAGAAGTTGGGTATAAACTGTGCTAGAGCTGTCATGGAAAGGCTTGTTAAAGAACAAGCAATGGGAAGGGTATGTGATTAGGGGCTTGATGGGTACAAACATATAGTGAGACAGAAGGAATAAGTTCCAATGTTCCACAGTAGAGTGGGGAGACCATAGTTAACAATAATGTATTATATGCTTCAAAACAGCTAGAAGAAAGTATTTGAAATGTCCCCAACACACAGAAATGATAAATACTTAAGGTGATGGATACTCTAATACCCTGACTGAATTATTACACATTCTATGCATGTAACAAAATGTCATATGTACCCCATAAAAAATAAAAATATTATGTTCCAATAAAAAAAAAGAGACGGGCACTAGAAAAAATAAAGAAGGGAAAAAAATAATCAAGTAATTTAGGTTTATCACACAAGTGGGACAAATAAGGTGAGACACAGAACTAAGTCTTTCCCAGTGAAAGTCTGGACTCTGGATAGTAACATCACTCAATGAAAGGTACTCTGGCCAGATACATATGGGAATCAAAAGTGATATCAAGGCCTATTCATTCAGGTTGGAAAAATAACAAGAGTCCCATAAACTTTATATGGGCTTTCCTCTCAGAATAAAACTAAACAACAGAAAAGTATGTTATACAGAATGGCAAAGGAAAACAAAACAAATTAAATAAAAATAAAACTTGCCTGTCTGGTCAGAACTCATTACAGTGTGGTCTGGAAACCCCAAGTGAAAAATAAAGTGGTCCTAGGATGACAGTGTCTCTGGGTTACTTACAAAAGCAAATAAAAGTTCTCTCCAGAGGAATTCAATTTTCAACTATGACTCAGAGATTGGCAGAGTAGGTATAAAAAATCATGACCAAAATATATGCTGTCACAAAGAAACTAAAAATGTAGTAAGGTTGAAAGTTAAGGATGAAAAAGAAAGACCATGAAAACACTGATTAGTGTTTTCTTTTTGATTGAAAGAAAAGGAGGCCAAGCATAGAGGCTCATGTTTGTAATCCCACTTTGGGAGGCCAACGTGAGACGATCACATGAGCCCAGGAGTTCGAGACCAGCTTAGGCAACATAGTTGAGACCTCATCACCACCAAAAAAAAAAAAAAAAAAAAAAATAGCCCGACATGATGCACAAGTAGTCCCAGAAGCTAGGGATGCTGAGGCAAAAGGATCACCTGAGCCCAAGAGGTCAAGGCAGCAGTGAGCCGAGATTGTGTCATTGAACTGCAGCCTGGGTGACAGAGTGAAACCTCAACTCAAAAAAAAAAAAAAAAAAAGAGAGAGAGAGAGTGAGAGAGACAAAGAAAAAAGAAGAAAAGTGGTGGGGGGTGCCTATATTAATATCAAACAAAGTAGACTTCAGAGCAGAAGAGTTTAACAGGGACAAAGGAGGATTATAAAATTACAAAAGGGCCAATCAACCAATAAGACATAGCAATCCTAAATGTTTGTGCACTAAAACAATATTTTAAATGAATAATGTTGGAGAACTCACATTTCTGGATTTTAAAACTTTCTACAAAACTATAAAAATCAAGACAATGTCATGCTCACATAAGGATAGACACTGGAATAGAAAAGAATAAACATGAGAATCCAGAAATAAACTATTCTGTTTACTGCTGACTGGTTTGTAACAATGGTGCCAAGATCATTCAAACAGGAATGAATTATCTTTTCAACTAATGGTGCTGGGACAACAAAAGAATGAAACTGGACCCCTACCTCATATCACATAAAAAATTAATTCCAAATGAACCACGGACCTAAAATTAACAGCCAGAGTTATAAAAGTCTTAGAGGAAAATACAGGAGTAAGTCTTTGTGACCATGGACCAGACAATGTTTTCTAGATCTGACACCAAAAGTACATGACAAAAGAAAAAAAGAGATAAGTTGCAATCTATCAAACATTAAAACTTTTGTGTTTCAAAAGATACCATCAAGAAAGTAAAATGACAACCCACAGAATCAGAGAAAATATTTGCAAATCTTGTACCTGATAAGTGACTCGCATCCAGAGTATATAAAGAATCCTTACAACTCAACAACAAAAAGACATAATTACAAAATGGGCAGAAGATGTGAAGAGACATTTCTCCAAAGATATGACCAATAAGCTCAACAAAAAAACCAAAGGCTAAAGGACATGAAGAAGATATAGAAAGCAAATAATAAAAGAAAGCTGGTAGAAGCTACAATACCAAATAAAATAGATTTTAAAGAAAAAAAATTGCTAAGTATCAAAAAACCCAGTATACTACATAATGATAAAATGCAGTTTGCCAACAAGATATAACAATTCTTAACTTGTATATACCAATTAATGCACAGTCATATGCCACATAATGACAGGAATATGTTTTGAGAGATATGTTGTTAGGTAACTTCATCACTGTCTGAAGATCAGCATATACTTATGTAAACCTAGAGGGTATAGCCTACTACACACCTATGCTGTATTACAGTACAGCCTATTGCTCCCAGGATACAAACCTGTACAGCATGCTACTATAGTGAGTATTGTAGGCAATACCGTAACACAATGGTAAATATTTGTATATCTAAACATACAAAAGATACAGTAAAAACAAAGTATTATAGTTTTATGGGACCACTGTGGTATAATGCCACCCACTGTTGACTTGAACCATCACTATTCAGTGCATGACTGCAGTCTCAAAAATACATAGTGTAACCTACAATGAGCTACCACTTGACATCTACTAAGATGGGTATAATTTTTTAAATGGAAAATAATAAGTGTTGGTGAATGTATGAATAAACTGATACCCTTGTACATTGCTGGTGAAAATTTAAAATAGTGCAGCCACTACTGTAGAACAGTTTGGCAGCTTCTCAAAAGTAAACCAAGTACCATATGACCCAGTAATTATACTCCCAGGTATATATTCGAAAAAACTGAAAACAAAGACTTGAGCAGATACTTTTATGCCAGTGATTGCACCACTTTTCATAAGTAAAAGGTGGAAACAATACAAGTGTCCATCAATAGATGAATGGATAAACAAGATGCTGTATATATCCATACAATGAAACATTATGCAGGAATTTAAAAAATGAAAGTACTTTTACACCCTACTTTGAAAACAGTATGCAAGTGAAATAAGCTAAACACAAAATGATTCCACTTATATGCAAGATCCACAATAGGCAAATTCATAGAGAGAGAAAGTAAATTAGACGTTAACAGGAGCTGGGGAACAATGTGGAGATACTGCCTAACGGTTACAGAGTTTCCCTTTGGCAGGAACAAAAAGTTTTGGAAAGAGGAGTAGTTATACAATATTGTAAAATGCCACTGTATTACTTACATAAAAATGGCTAAAGTGGTAAATACTGCTATATATTTTTATAATAATTTAAAAAATTAATAGTGTATGATATCAAAAACCATTGAACTATATGCTTTTAATAAGTGACCTATACACGTTAAGTATATAGGTGAATTATAAATTAATAAAGGAACCAAAAAACACAGTGTAAAAAGCTGACAGGCCCTAAAAGGTGAAATCTGACAAATCTTCCCTCCCGGTAGGAGATCTTAGCATGAGAAACGAAATTACTGACAAACTAAAATGAGTGAGAAAAGAACTAAAAACCTAAATGATGAATAAATATAAACGAAAAAACATAACGGAAGACAAAGAATAAAGCACAAAGAAGTGATAGATAGTGGACATCCTCATCTTGTCATCAGTTTCAGGGGAAGCTTTCAAGTAGTCAAGTACTTCATTAATGACTTTTCAGTCAACAACAAACCACATATACTATGGTGGTCCCATAAGATTACAATGGAGTTGAAAAGTTCTTATCACCAACTATGTATACTATACTTTCTATTGTTAAAGTGTACATCCTTTTATTTATTTATTTTTTAAGTTAACTATAAAACCGCCCTAGGCAGGTCCTTGAGAAGGCATTCCAGAGAAGGCAATGTTATCAAAGGAGAAGAAAGTTGCATGCAAATTACTGCCCCTGAAGACTTTCCAGTGGGAGAGGATAAAGAATAGAAGACAGTACTATTGATGATCCCTGTGTAGACCCAGGCTAATGTGTATGTTTGTGTTTTAGTTTTGAACAAAAAAGTTAAAAAATAGAAAAAAGCACACTGAATAAGGATCCTAAGAAAAAATATTTTAGTATAACTGTGCAAACTGTTTGTTTTAAAGCTAAGTGTTACTACAAAAAAGTCAAAAAGTTTTAAAAATTTAAAAAGCTTATAAAGTTTTTTAAAAGTACCCTGAATTGTACCCCACGTCATTTAAAAAATTTTTAATTTTAAAGATGTGGGGTACAATTCAGGGCTAGGTATACAAATGTTCATATTGCAGGTACCCTTGTTGATGAGGTGAGCCTCCCCCTCCCCTGGCAGATTCCCAATACTGCCGATCCTATTCTTACAGTGTTACAATAATTGCTCAAGATCCGCTTATGAGTGGGAACATGTGATACTCAGTTTTTTGTCTCTGTAATAGACTGCTCAGTAGTATAGCCTCCAAATCCATCCAAGTTGCTGCAAAGTTCATAATTATGTCCTTCTTTATGACTATGTAATATTCCATGGCATATACGTACCACATTTTTTATCCAGTCCTTTTCTGATAGCACAATTGGTTCCATGATTTTGCTATTGTGAACAAGGCTGCAGATTTGAGTACCCCTGGGAATATTCCCAGTAGGGAGATTGCAGGGTCCTATGGAAGGTAGATTTTTAGATCTTTTAAGGAATCACCAAACTGTTTTCCACAGAGATTGTATTAGCTTACACTCCCACCAACAGTGTAGAAGTGATCTCTTTTCCCAGTATTCTCTCTAGCATCTGTTGTTTTTTGAGTTATTAATGATGGCCATCCTGATTGGAGTTAAGTGGTATCTCAGTGTGGTTTTAATTTGCATTGCTTTGATGACTAGTGAGCTGAGCAATTTTTCATGTATCTGTTGGCTGCTTATATGTCTTCTTTTGAGAAGTGTGTATTCATATCTTTTGCCCATGTTTTTAATGGGGCTGTTTTTTTTTTTTTTTTAATTTTCAGCACATTTGAGTTCCTTGTAGATACTATATGTTATACCTTTGTCAGATATACACTTGGCAAATTTTTTTTTCCCATTCTCAGGGTTTTCTCCCTGCTCTCTTGATGGTTTCTTTGGCTTTGCAGAAGATTTTCAGTTTGATGAGGTCCTACTTTTCTATCTTATCTCTTACAGCATGGTCACTTGGGGTTTGATCAGGAATTGGCTGCCAGTTCCAATTTTCATAAGGGTGTCTCCTGCATTTTCTAAGGTTATTACAGTTTGAGGTTTTACGTTTAGGTCTTTGATGGTGATAGGAGTAGGAGTCTTGTTTTAAATGTCTGCATATGGTCAGCCAGTTGTCCCAGCACCATTTATTGAATAGGTTTTCCTCTCCCCAATGGTTGATCGTGGAGGCTTTGTCGAAGATGAGTTGGTTGAGAAATTGAGGTTTTGCTTCCAGAATCTCTATTCTTTTTCATTGGTCTCTACGCCTGTTTGTACCAATACCAGGTTGTTTTGATTATTGTAGCTTGGAAATAAAATAAATGTGCAGAAGACAGTTGCATTCCTATACACCAACAATATTTCAAACAGAAACTCAAATAAAAAGCAGAATCCTATTCACAATTGCCACAAAAAAAAAATTGAAGTACCTCAGTATCTTCCTAACCAGAGAAGTCAAAGACCTTTACAACGAAAACTACAAAACACTGCTCAAAGAAATCAAAGACATAAACAAATGAAAAAATATTCTATGCTCAACACTATTAAGATGTCCATCCTACCCCAGGGAAGCTACAAATTTAATGCAATACCCATTAAATTACCAGCAGCATTCTTCTCAGACCTGGAAAAGACAATACAGGAATTCATATGGAAATATAAATGACCTTGAATAGCCAAAACAATCCTCTGCAAAAACAAAAACAAAAACAAAAAAACAAAGCAGGACGTATCACACTCCCATACTTTAAACTTTATTATAATGCTACAATAATCAAAACAGCCTAGTACTGGTACAAGAACTAGCACTGTTTGTTGAAAAGATTATTCTTGCCGGGCTTGGTGGCTCAGCCTGTAATCCCGCGCCTTTGGGAGGCTGAGGTGAGTGGATTGCCTGAGCCCGCGGGTTCGAGACCCGCCTGGGCAAGCAAGACCTCATCTCTACAATAAATCAAAAAATTAGCCGGGCG